>APFE031671776.1:129076-171596 GCA_000404065.3 Pinus taeda | reverse complement strand
CCACAATTTGGCGTTTCATCTTCCAGGGTTAGGTTTTGGAATGTGAAGGGTTTTTCCATTGTTTCTCAACAATAAATAGGCCTTTGAGCCTCATTGTAACACGGTTAAGAGGCATGTAGCCACACATCTCTTCTCAGAGATAAGCTAACATCGCCCTAGCTGGTTTATTTCTATTTCTGGTTGTAAGCATATTTCAGTATTTTCCATTAATGAAATGAAGTATTATTTCCGCCGCATCGTTGTGTATATGGTTATCTCTGTATTTTATTGCATTCCTGTTTAAATCTGGATCACTCAGTCTCCTCATTCCCCTAGAGGTTCAACTCACCTCTCTCCTCCTCCCTCGGTAGACAGAATATTGACCAGAAAGCAATCAAAGAAAGCATTTCCAAATGCGGAAACCCAAAAAAAAGTTGGAAGAAAGACAAACAAAGAACTAAGGGATGAAGTAGCAGCAAAAGAAATGGCTCTAGGAATGCAACAACCTATGGATACTTACCTAGGGAAAAGCACAAGAAATATGGAGAAAACCCAGCATAAAGGGAAAGGAACCATGCACCACCCAACAAGTAAATGATGATAATAGTCTCCTGGAATTGCAGAGGAATGTGGACACCTTTTAAGGAAAATGCAACAAGTGACATACTGGCAAAAGAAAACCCAGATATCCTTATGATCTAGGAGACAAAAGCAAACAACCAAGAATTGGAAAAAAAAAAGTTAAGGTAATATGAAGGGGAAGCAATTCAAGTAACAGGAGCATCAGGAGGTATATGCACAATCTGGAAAAAAGGAATATGGTAATTAATACAAAAAAAAAAACAGAGCAGCATTGGATAGTAACGGACCTAAGGCGGATCAACATAGAAGATAAATACAGGGTCGTAAATATATATGCCCCCAATCACTATAAAGAGAAAGAACAGTGTTGGGCAACACTTAAGGAAGCATTACAAGAAACACAATTCCGGAAAATAATTCTAGGAGGGGACTTAAATCTGGTTAGAAGTATAGAGGAAAATTTTGGAGGAAACTATCAAGCGAATCCATCCAGGAATTCCTTAGAAGAAATAATGGAGCATCATAGCGTTCTGGACATCCCTCCAAATGATGGAAAATATACCAGAGTACCTGGAATGTACAACTCTATCAAATCAAAAATCATTCACACCACAGCTTCTGATCACAAATCGGTAGTAATAGCATTAGGCAAAATGGAAAACCAAGGCCCACTCCCTTTCAGGTACGGCTCAACCTGGGACAGCAGCACAGGAATCAACGAATTAGTTAAAACAACATGGGAACCAAGAATATCAGGCTCACCACAGTACATTTGGGAGACAAAAGTAAAAAAGGTAAGATCTAAGTTAAAATAATGGGCAAGATCAAATGAAAAAAAAAAAACAGAGCTACAACAGAAAATGGAAAGCATACACGCTGAAAAAGAATGTAAAGAAGAAACCAAGCAAGACTACCTAAAAGAGAAAGAAATCTTGTGGGAAATATACAGGGAAAACAGGAAAGAAGAGGAAGAGGCCAGACTGAAATCCAGAAGCCTCTGGCTCAAGGCAGGGGACAAGAACACATCATTTTTTCACAACAATATGAAAATCAGAAGAGCTAGAAACCAGATAGAAAAAATACAAGTGGAAAACCAAGAAGTCAAAGGAGCGAAAGAAATAAAAAAGCATCTTACAAGAAACTCAAAAATTTATTGTCAGCTACAGAAGAAACAACTAAATATGAAGAAATTTTACAGCATACAAAAAAAATCAAAAAAGAACAAAACAAAGATATGTGCAAGGATCTCATTGAAGAAGAGATCGTGGAGGCCATTTGGAGTCTGCATCCAGATAAAGCGTCTGGGCCAGACGGATTTACAATAGCTTTCTATAGAAATCATTGGCATACAATCAGAAAGGATTTTTTAAGAATGACAAACAATGTTTAAAAAAAAATGGGAAGCCACACAAGATCTTCCTATCTTGCTTTGGTCCCAAAGGAATCAAACCCCTCCACCTTCAACAGGTTCCGACCCATCTCTTTGTGCAATTCCTCTTACAAGATAAAACAAAAATAGTGGCATATAGAATAAAAAAAAGTCTTGCATCTAATTATATCATAAAATCAAGGAGGGTTTGTCCCAAACAGACAAATCATTAGCTATGTTATAATAGTAAGGAAGTTGTCCACTCCAATATTCTAAAGCAAGAAAAAGGCATGATAATCAAATTAGATATGGCAAATGCTTTTGATAGAGTTAGCCATCCATATCTAATGGATGTACTCCAAAAACTGGGCTTCTCAAAAGAAATAATAGAAGTGATATAGGAATGTGTCTCTACTCCCTGGATCGCCCCCCTCATCAATGGAAGACCCAATGAATTTTTCCAAAGCACAAGAGGCCTCAGGCAAGGCTGCCCTCTATCCCCATTTATTTACATAATAATGGCAGATACCCTTAGTAAAGGATTGGAAACTCAGAAGAAAGAAAGAACCATCATAGGGCTGAGAATAGCAAAAGGAATAAAAACCATAAACCATTCCTTGTTTGTGGATGACACATTGTTGTTGGGAGGAGCATCAACAATAATAGCAAGAATATTCAAAAAAAATCTTGATGCATTTCTATAGGTGTCAAGTGGGCTATTAAATAATACAAAATGAAGGATCTATGGGTGGAACATCCCATCTAGTACCATGCAAAGGATTTCACAAATCATGGAAATCCCAGCAGAGGAAAACTGGAATCACTTCTTTTACTTAGGACTACCAATATCAAAAGAGAGTATGAAGGCAGAAATATGGACAAAACAAATTGAAAAAATGTAAGACAGGATAAAGAATTGGGGAATGATGTGGCTAAATATCGTTGGAAGGGTGATATTAATTAAAGCTCTCCTTGCTGCATTATTTATCTATCAATATGCAATAATCGTGGCACCAGCAAGTGCCCAAAAACAGATGGAATTAATTCTAAGAAGTTTTCTATGGCAGGGTGGGAAGCAGGAAAACAAAAAGTTCAGTTCGGTCAGGTGGGAACAAGTAGTGCTACCATATGAACAAGTAGGCTTGTCCATTCGGTTACCTGGGCTCATGAATATAGCCCTGGGAATGAAAATAGGTTGGAGACTCATAACAGGTAAAGAGAGTTGGTGGAAAGAAGCCCTCATCAACAAATACCTGAATGGTTCCAAGGAGAAACTGCTAGATGGAAACATTCCAATAAGACAAAGCACCCAAGTATGGAAGCTAGTTAAAAAATTCTTCCCTATAATGAGCAGCCACATATCCAAAATCCCAGGGAATGGACAAAAAATATCGATTTGTGAGGACAAAATCATGGGAAAAGACCCATTACGTGAGCATCCAGAAATTGAAGGCATTCAAGAGTGGATGAAAGGAAAAGGCTTTAACACTTTACATTCAATCTCCTTATGGAATCAAAAGGAATGGCAGGAATGGAAAAGGCCAGCAATACCAGCAAACCTAGAAGGACAATGGAACAAAATCAGGCAACACTTAAAGGGGGCAGCACCAATTCATTATGACGAGGAAGATAATTACCTTTGGGACCCAAGTAATGGGCAATATACAGTCAAACCAATCAACAAGACTGGGATGCTTGGAAAATAGCATGGAAATTTGAAAGTTTGCCTAAGATAAAAATCTCCATTCAGACTCTATTAAAAGGAAAGATCCTAACCCTCGAAAATTAAAAAAAAAAAAAAAAGAGGCTTCCAAGGGCCATCAAGTTGTCCATTATGCCAGCACGCTGAAGAAAACATTCAACACTTATTTCAGGAGTGTAAATTCTTAAGAGAATGTTGGGAACAACTTCTGAGCCCGCTGGAAGTGAATATAGACTTTGGAAAACCATTGCCAGAATTCCTCAAAACTCTAGAGAAAGCCTACCCATATGCAACAAAGAAGAAAATCACAATTATAAGAATATGGAAATGCATCCCAACAGTCCTATGTTGGCAAATTTGGCTGACTCAAAATAAGTGCATCTTCAAAAACTTATCAAAAACTTGGGGACTCACTTCCGAAATCCTCAATGAAAAAGGAACTGCACCAACGGATTATAGTATTCTCCAACAAGAAGAAAGAGACTGGCTTAGCAAAGACGTAATAAACAACAATGGCAAAAAAGGACAGAGAAAAGAAAACTCAGGAAAAAATTGGAAATTAAGAATGACTGAAGAGGAAATTGAAAGCTGGAAAAAACTTCAAAACATATATTGTTTGCAATTTGACGGAGCCTCCAAGAATAATCCTGGAAAGGCAGGAGTAGGGGGAATAATTCTTGATCCGAATGGAAAAAAAATTGTCACTTGTGAATGGGGATTGGGACAAATTTCAAATAATAAGGTTGAAGCTTATAGCCTACTAATGGGGACAAAAATGATTAAAAAAAGAGGAATCCAAAACCCAATAATTTTAGGAGATTCAGCCATCATAATTGAGGCAATGGTCCGAACAAAAAGTCCAAGCAACGAGTTTATGAGAAAAATCATCAAAAGAATCATAAGGAATTTAGAAGGTTCAGGCAATGTAACTTTCAAACAGATACTGAGAATACACAACCAGCAGGCGGATCACTATGCAAATCAAGCAGTGGAAAAGAATGATGGAAGAGTCCGGGAGAACAAATAAGAATACTACCACCCAGTGCCATAAGCTCAAATCAAATATGATAAGATTGAAGTTCTAGAAAACTAAGGGACAAAGCAAGTTAAAACAGGGAAAAAATAAAAAAATAAAAATAAAAACAAAAAGCACAGGAAATCAAAAGACACACAGCCCAAAGGAAATTCAAAAAACCACGGGTAGGCAGAGGAAAAAGCACGGAAACGGGGATCTTCACATGATCAATATCAAAGAAGGCAATCCAATTCACAAGGTTCATGAGACTACAAATCTCTGCTCAGGAGAAAATCGAGACAGTGAGGACAATTCCACCCAAGTGATAGCTCCCAAGTGCAGTTCATGGGATGACCAAATCAACAATAAGAATAGTGGTAAGCCAATAAACCATAAGCAATTTCGTTTTAACAAAGAGTCTTTCGTTGAGAGTAAAGTGATCCCGACTGTTCTAAGTTCCTTCATTGTAGCCTCAGATTGCCCGAGCCCTGCGATTAGTTTTCGGCTCTTTGCTTTAATCCACTCAGCCCAGCAAACTCTCAGCGCAATCGCTCTCTGTCAATTACAATTCCTTCCCTACTCGCAGACTTTCCCTCTGTCCAATAGGCGCACTCTACTCTCTGCCTTTCTAGCACTCTGCCTCTCCAACACCCTGCTCTCTGTCTCTCTTCAACTCGTCACTCAGCTCTCAACACATCTTGTTTTATCAATCGTTGTCCATTGCCTACCCCACCAAAACCGCACGCTCCATCTCAACTCCTTAATCTCAATGGTAACATCTATCATCAATTCTCAAAAGACACAGGACAGAGGTCAGCAAACCAGAACATCACAGGACCAAAGGATCACAGGCAGCAGAAGCAAAGCAAGAGAAAGAAATAGTCAAATGCAGTTCAACCCCATCGAGAAGGCAGCAAGGAACGACTCATGCCCAACATGCAAAGGGAACAAGGTCATGATACATTGGTTGTAGCAGTCTCTCAAAGATCTAAGAAGCAAAATGAGAATGGAATATAACTTTCAGAAGCAAAATATGGCAGTGCAAAAAGAGGAGATAATGGCACTAAAAACTAAGTGTAAGCATCTAGAAGAAGTAGTGGAATACTACAAAAACAAAAGTATAAGCAGTGAAGTAGAGAATTCAGTCAACAACAACAACATGACTCAAGCACCCTAGGAATACTCAATCTATACGCCATAAACTTAAAGAGAATATATGCTATGTAAATTTACTTTCTTAGTAGGTCAATTTGTCAGGCAGTACTCTAGAATAGTTAAAAGAAACTATGGAGTTTGGAAATTAAGCACAAGAGATGGGACTGCGCTCTCATCTCATTGCTTAGTCTATTATCTCAATATAGCTGAATGTAATAGGAGCTTGCTCTACGCCCTTTTTTGGTAATATATCAACTAACCGATCTTGTTAAAAAAAAAGTATCTTGCTAACGAAAGGTCATGGGGTCAATTCTTTTTTATGCTTTTGGGGTTAGGTTTTGCTAATAAATGTGTGGGAAGTTCTTCTCTCTTTTTCTAACAATGTAACAATAATAGATATGAAGGAAAATATAAGCAATTTTTCCCTTAACTAAATTTATATATTTGGTTTTTTTATTAAAGTTGGGTTTATATCTAATAATTAATTAAGATTTCTTTATAACATAATATATTTTCTGAATTTAGGCTTTTGTGATCCATATCTTCATTTTGAGACATTTTTCGATAAAAATCACATTGCAGAAATGTTCTGAACCATCCAGTGTGGTTCATCGTCACAACAAGATGAAGAATTAGATTTCATCGTTAGGACAAAATGAAGAATTAGATTTAGGCACCATATTAAATAGAGATGACGTCAAGAAGAGAAAGTCAACTCTAATGGTTAGATTAAAACTGCTACTTTGAATTATTGAATTGAGGCTTTTGTGATCCATAACAAGTTATATATTTGAATATTCAATTAAAAATCCAAAAAAAAAAATATAGGGTCAAATTTAACCAAAAGAATAGAGGAAGGTTGCCCCAATTAAATGATAAATAAATCAATATCATGGTCAAAATTCAAAGTTATAAATAATTCATACTAAATTAATTAAATAATTAATCAATTTTGTTATCCTAATTATTCTAGTTACTATTATAATCAAAGATCGAGAAATAGAATATTGTACCATACCTTTTTAAGATTGGGTTTATGAAAGGAGTGGAATGTCACTCTTTTAAAGTTGCTACAGTGTCATGTATTTTCCAATCTATTTTCCTAAAATTGGGGGCACATCTATACCATATGAGATTAGCCTAGTTACACTGGTTGAAGAGGTGTTCTATTTTGTCTACCTCTTGGTTACACATGAAGCAAAGTTATGGGATCTTGAAACCTCTTCTTTACAATCTTATCCTAAGCTTTTCCACCTGGTAAGCAATTAAAGGAAGGTGGACCTTTTTTCCATGTTCCTAGCTTCTAAACCTACATCAAGATCCTATATTTTTCATGTGAGATGTGCCCTGCCTCCATTATATAACCTTCTTTGGATGGGAAAGACCCTCTTACTACATATAATTTTATCATGGTTGTCTTTAACTTTGATCTTTCTTTTCCATTAGTCATGTTTCTAGAAGTTGATCAACTCCCACTTGAGTTATTCTTGGTGGCTAGGTATCTCTTATTTTCAAATATTGTCTTGTAGTGTCCATTATATATGGTCTTTTGTAACACACCCAACCCACACACTCCCAAGAAGAGGGGTGGTCACTATGAAAATCCATCTTTCATAGTACAGTCGTGGGAAAGGGACCTTAAAAATTTCAATCATCTTTATCTCTCTATGTTATTATTACTATTATTATTATTATTATTGTTTCTTTTTGGAAACCCGGAGTACGCATACCCCTTATGTACCCCATTTCTTACTTCCATATGGAAGCCCGTCATAGGCCCACATGACAGATCGGGTGTGCTGACTGTCAAGCTATCCTGCACGTTCCCATTAATCTGTCCAAACCTCGAGCTCCATCTTGGTCGAAGTCAGACCTACGACATGCTCCATCTTGGATGTCCCGACCCCTGACTTTTGACCTAGTCAAAGTCAACCTTACCGTGCGCATGTCGTGACCTTTCCCGAACTGCTTGACCCCCAACCTCTGACCTAGTTGGGGTTAGTGTTAGCCTTCCTTCGGTGGAGCCCTCTCCACACCCGCTCACCACCGACCTCTAACCCTTCGACTTTATTGCTTCACAAAGTTGTTCCACTTGGCCGATATTCGACCACACGATCTCGGTAGCCAATCATTGGTTACCACACTTAGGGTTCACTTCTCCAATTCGATATAATTTCAACTTTTAAGGGTGAGTTGCATCTCTCTGCTACTCATCAAAGAAGCTCTCCACCCTCGTCATGATCCAACTCAGGGACCTCACTCCAGCAGTCTACAATACATCTCGGAAGGCTACACTTGTTCCGCAGAGGAGTGCTTCCCTTCCTTATGCTAATCAACACGATTTGATCTCTTCAATTATGGCACAGACTCAAAGGTCCCTCCCTTTTTCCGTCTTTTCACAACACTTGGTACCGAAAAAAAAAAGAGGTCATTAACATGCTACCCCTACTGAGCTTGAGCAATGGATGTTGCAACGAGTCTCAGACCCTCCTGATTTCCCCAATCTCGAACAGGGGATTCCATGCATGGAGGCGCAAGTGCTCCTGCAATCATTACTTACTAAGGGCTTGGGGTGAAATCCTTAAGGGGTTCCACCTCTCTTGCCACATGCCAAAGGTACCAGGATCCTTTTCGAGACTGCAAGCAACTCCATGGTGTTGTGTAGAACCTTCTAATTCCCCACCATCAATACAAAAATGCCAACGGTAGATTTTCCACCTACTAAGGGTGCAAAGCTGAATATGCCTTCCTACAAGGGCCTCATCTTTTCCTCTCCTAGGAATAGCATATTCAATTGATTAGACCTTGTCTCTATCTCACTGGTCTGATAACAACAACTAAGGGTGCCTTAAATCACTCAAACCCTCCCCACACGTGGTTGTTATTGTAATTGTTCTCTTTGATGAGAAAAAAAAGGTTTGTGAGCACTCTATTAATTTTAGGCTAACACTCAAGACTGAGACCTTCATCATGGCATGTGGCCTATTGCCTCTTATTCAAAGATGTGTTGTTCTTAACACACTTAGGTACATTACCCAAAACAACATTAGATTCAGGATTACATCTTAATATTTAATGTTTAACTGTCTTTTGTATATTAACACATTAAAATGTTTTATCAAAGGAATTCTAGCAATTCACTCACAGAGTAATGGCTCTTAGTTTAGGGCTCATGCTCTCATCTTTGTTCATTAATACCACTCTTTTCAATAAGCAACACACATACGCTGCAATATCTAACATGCTCAATACTGAGGTGTTGTTGTCGCTGCTGCAGCACCCTCCAAAATTTTGGCCTACACCCAAATTTTGGAGCCTAACTTGATCTTACATACTGTCATCGCAAACATTGAGACTCATTGCATGTGTTTTCTGTAAGTGTTTTACTCCCATTTGAAAGAAAATCCATTGTCTTTTCACATGTTAAGTTTCACACAATGCATGTAAGCTTGTTTTGATGGTTTTAAGGGGTTATCATTGTGTAAATGAGTTTTTCTTACTATGTAAACATTCCTCATACTCATTTCCAAAGTTTTAAGCATTGTTGCACAAGTGTCCTCATGGTCGTCACAAAGTTTATCTTTGGTGTCACATTTATCGTCTCAAAGTAGTCACACTGAGGGAAGTTTGTTGTTCATGTGTTCTAGATTATCTATGTTGTGTCATCAAGTGTTCTAAGTGTGTGATCATAGTCAAGTTCTATCAATGTTCACATCATCTTTATCGATCCCACACTTAGCCAAATTTAGAAAAACTTCCGACTAAGCAACTTAGCCTCATCTGGCCCTCCCAAACTGGGCATTACACAGTCTCAGCCCTGCCTCTTGGAACTAAACAATGCATAGTTCATGCCTTCCAGGACTATGCACTACGCAATCACATTGCTCAAGCTCAGCCTCTGACCCAAAAAACTGCACAATTTCTCTCTCTTGCCCAGTCAGTATTACGCATTGCACAATCACAAGGCTCAAGCTTCATCCCTGAGCCCTTGAACAATGTAAATGTGTAATCATCTAGTCTCCTTTACCCTCTAGAACTACGTAATGTGCAAAATCAGTGCTCAAGTCCTCATCCTAGCTCCCTAAGCTCCCCAAATGCACAATTTTCTTGTCCAGTCTAGAATGAACTGCGCATTGCGCAATCTCAAGGCTCAAGCCTAACCCTTGACTACCTAAGCTACACAATTTCATAGTCACTAAGCCTCTCCATTAGCCTGCCACCTGGTTTCAACTCAATTGGAAGATTGTCATGCAACATGTTAGTACTCATTCCTTTAGAAAATAAAAAATAAAAAATAAAATAAACAAACAGTTGGCCTTCTTGGTCGCCTTGAAACTACCAAGTTGAAATCACCATGGTCTACAATCTTGTTGATAGGCTAAATCATGCTTCTGTTTTACTTGTCCTCTTGGAAATCTACCATGCTGAACTCACCACAAGCTAACCAGTTGGCCTCTGCAAGCTTGCCAATCTTCCATCAACAAAATTTTCTGTTTCGAAGCATCATTTGGTATTTAAATATTAGCCACACAAAAATTTTCATCAATAATCCCCAAAATGGACCATACCATCCTCTGAAATACTAAACTAAGCTAAACCATCCTTTTGTTTCCTTGTCACATTACAAATGAGAACGATGCCTTCTTTGTCCTCTTGAGCGTGAAATCACTACGGATTAACCAAACTGATGTCGTCTTGTCATGAGTGAATTACAAATGCATGTACTCTATCATACCATGACAAGATGATGAAGAACGATATGGAGAAGGGGAACATGTGAGAAGACACCCATGTATCTGAATATGCAAGCAGATTAATCAGAAGAGAGCAAAGGGACACATGTTTGTGACTGTTGCTCAAGCTCGAATATCACTAAAGACTCCTCATCTCTAAGCCATATGGAGGTGGACAAAAGAGAATTATCAAGAAAACATATACCAAGAAGCAGCGAGAATGACTTGACATTCCCATGTATCAAGCAGTCCATGTCATCAATGTCATGTCATGTCATATCATGAGTCATCATGTTCCACATAACTTTTGTGGATTATGTAAATTCCTATTCAAAATGTATTGTAAAGTGGAAGTCCAAAAGACATGTAAACAATATAAAGAGTCATGTAAAGTCGAAAAGTGATAGGAAGTCAAATAGTCATGAGGGTAGTCAAAGAGTCACAAGGGATGTGAAGCATTGCCCCATTGGTTATATATACACCCGCATTGTATGAGCAAAGGACTTTTTCACCTTGGCTTCTCCTGTAAGGAATCAGAGAGACAAGCTAGTTCTTTTACTTAATACATGAAGCTTGATGGCTAGCACGTTCCTCGTGCATGGATTATGAATATTTGTAATACTATTTTGTGAATGTTTATAATTCATGTTTGTTTTCACCTGTACTAAATTTGTTGAACTATTTCGGTTATTTTAGTGCTTATCATATTAAGAATGTGTTGTAATGGTTGTAATTCCCATCGCATCTTTGTGGACTTGTGCTTGGTGTTAGATGGATACCTCTCATTTGTATGTGTTTCTATCAGAGTGGTACGATTACCTCTCTCTTAGAGGCTCACTTCCTCTTCCCTCCATAGTAGAAGAGCCTTGACACACCTAAAACCGAACACTCATCAGGCACACTTACTTACTTTTCAAAGTCACACACGCATTTCTTTTTCTTGGTGACAGTTAGAGCCAAGGAAAATCTTTAAGAAAATGGTAACCATGTTGTATTGTGGATGGGGATCCTATCCCAATCAGTGTGAGATCTAATTGGGACCACATATTGGGTAGACCCCCTTTAAACGTTAGCAAGTCCAACATTGTCAACATTTCTAGTGCTATAAGGAGGGCAACCAGATTTTTATGGCTAATAACCTCACCCACTTTCACCATACTTCTTCCGGTCAAGGCAACAATATTCCCAGCACCTCCCCTACTCATATTCCTGAAGTTGGCGGATCTTCTCAGCCCAGTCTTGAAAAAACCTGTGAAATATCTTACAAGCACATCCAGGCCATCTGACCTATAACCCGTAATTTTCAAAGGCAATTGGATTGATCCATGAAGTAAACAATTTCCTTATTTTCCAAATAAGAACGCAACCTCTCCTACTGGGATAACGGATTCGATCATCAAGGATATGGTTCTCACCACCCTTGAAGAGCTAGCAAAGGCTTTAGAAAGTGAAAAGAAACCATAGAAACATCTACCTTTTAATGGAGGTGATGCAAATAACATTGTACTCTTAGACAATACTTTCCACCGGTTAGGTGGTGAAAAAGAAGAAGAAGATCCATCAGATTCCAGAGAAGAAGAGGAAGACCCATCAGATTCTAACAAAGAGGAGGAGCATAAAGATGAAGATATGGTGGACCAAGAACTGGATTGGATGAATCAGGGCCCACTTTCAAAATCGAGTGTTTTACAAAATATGTCAAGGCACTCGGAGAAGTTGTTAATGAAGAATGACCTTGACAAAGCAGTGAAGGTGGAGGACCGATTGAACAACTTCTACCCACATCTGCAAATGCTTGAGGTACGTTATGATGATGTTGCATGTGGAATTTTCCCATGTACCCTAGATGGTAGAGCAGTTGTATGGTATCATAGTCTCCCTCTGAACTCAACCCAGAATTGGAAGGGTTTAAGAAGTTGTCTCTTGAACAATTTTCTAATGAAAAAACCCCACCATGTTATTGAAAGAGTTGGGAAATCTGAAGATGGAGCAAAAAGAAAAGGTTAAAGATTTCAATCATAGGTTTAATTGTATATTGAACAGGTTTCCTACAGATCGAAATCTCATGGCTCCATAGTTATTGATTACTATACTTCTGTGTTACCATCAAGCATCGCAATTCATGAAGAGAACTGTGAAAGAAACTCTTGCAAAGAATTATGAAGAAGCAATCATAGTTGAAAAGGGCTTGTGTGCGATTGGAGACATGGGAAAAAGGTCTCAAGCCTCCACAAGCAAGGTGAAGAAAAAGGAAGTTGTTGATCTTGAGAGCTTGACCTGTACTATCAAGTCTTTATCCAATGATGTCCTCCTCCCACATCTACCAAAGCGACCATCTAGTCAGGGTAAACATACGATGAGAGGCCATTATGATATGATTTGACCTCCTAAGTCATGTTAAGGAAGTGGAAGCAACGAAAACACACCATACAAACATTAATTATCAGCTACAGGACCGTCAGGAACCAATCCAATACTTTAGATAGCTTGCCTTGGGGTCCCACTGAGCTTTTGGACAATTTAAAGCTCAGTCGCTCCCGTGCTATAGGCATGAATGCGATCAACAACCCAAAGTCGCTCTCATAGGCTTGCCTGCCAATGGCCAAAGACCAAAATTGTCAGTGCTATGCGATCGACTCTGGGATTTGAGCCATTTTTTCAGGCCCAGATCCCACGTCGCTGCCCAGAATTGAACTATCTCTTCATATCAGTAAAATAACATGGAAATGACAATACTAAATAAAATATTGTTCAAGACCTTGACTGGACCCCTACTAGCCATGATAGGAATTTCGTCAAACATATTGCAAATGTGTAATATACAAGTGTAATTAATAGTTATGAGCATAAGGGTGTCATACTTACCTGAGAATCGCTAAGAACCATTGATGCCTCAACACATCAACTAATATTCCATCCATTAGGTCATAGATACATTGAAAATTCAATTACAAGTAAAAACATGAGGAAAGCCATGCATGATTGTTGTCATAAAACACATGCATAACCACCATAATAAGGAAATAAATACTCCTGAAAGTACAATGATCTGAATTTGGAATATTAGTTTTCTATGCTAAGATCCTCATGAGAATACAAAAATGTGGTTGAGGTTTGTACTCCAAAATAGCAAGTAAAAACATGAGTTTTTATGTGTGTTTTCTTAAGTTAATTTCATGAAAAACTTTAAACCTGAAATCAAAACACTGAATGGAAGCATGCATCAATCAGTAATACACTAGCCACTGTTAAAGGATTTCACCCCTCCTGGGCTACCTCTCCTTGGATCAGCGCTAATGGCTTCACCCCTTCTCATTATGCTCAATGTCTAGAAAAAGAAGAGTACATAAAGTGTTGAAATGGAATGGTTAGTTTTTCCTTCAAAGAAATAACTTCTGCAAGAGTTCTCACTCCATACACATGTTAACCCATAGTCAAACATGGCATGACCCCTTCTCATTATGCTCAATGCATAGAAAAAGAAGAGTACATAAAGTGTTGAAATGGAATGGTTAGTTTTTCCTTCAAAGAAATAACTTCTGCGAGAGTTCTCACTCCATACACATGTTAACCTATAGTCAAAGATGTAAACCTTCAACAAACATAGGCATCTTACATTAATGCCCCATTCTCCAACTTCAAAGAGCATAAACAGTACCACAATCCACTTGAATTACATAAACAAGTCTCTTCTCCAAAACACATATAGTGAAAAGAGGAATAAAATCTACATCACTTATGTAACGATTGTTGTAGAAAGCACATGGAGGCTTGAAAACCCTTGCAAGGTCATCTCCATCTTCAAACTCCTCCATAAACTGAATCAACACTATGGTTGATTGTGGCACCCATAGGCTTCAATTTGCAAAAATCATATCTAGAAGTGATCCTTTGATTCTGAAACATACTCCAATGAGTCCATAATGTCCAAAAATGGCTATCTAGCCTCCTTTTGCACCAAATTTGGCCGAAAAATGGAGAAATTATGACCTCTCCTAGTTTCTCCACTATTCGCTCTACAAATTTCAAAATCTAGCATCATCCTACATATTCGCCCCATTTTCCGCCAACGGAGTGACAAATTTCCCAGATTTCGGGTGGATTTGTATGATTGTTAATTTTTTTGTCGAGATCTTAAAACCAAAAACTTGGTCATATGGGGACCATGTGCTCGGGGGCTAGCCTCGGCGCTGGCCCCCTCTCTCTTGTGGTCGCAGTAAACATTAGCAGCTTAGATTAGCATGTTCACATGTGCAATGGTTAGTCTGGCGGTCAGGTGGGTGGTGGTGGTGATCGTGGCAGTTACATCAAACAGTCTATGGCTGGCGGTTTCAGTGTTCACATGGGGGCGGTTAAGTCCGCCCGCCCCCCCATATCTTGTCGTAACAAACTTTAAATACAACCCGTCATCATAGTTTGTTAAGACTCAATGTGCGGACTCGTTGGTAAGTCGTTTCATTGTGCTAAGGGAGGTCGTGGGGTCGAGCCCGACCTCTACCCTGTCTACTATGCCAAAATTTTAATAAGCCATTACGAGGACACATGGCAGTCTCCGACTTAGCCATGTGTCACCTCCTCATTGGCCTTAATGAAAACACATGGACCATTATGACATCACCAACTCAACAAAATATTCCCCTTGCCACCTAGGCAGTACAGATGCCCAGTCAACATCCCTGTCAGCCACTTGTAATTTTTTTACCTATTTGACAAAGTGAACAAATCACATTTTTGGGAGCATACGGTGTCCATTTTACGTGAAACGAGTTGCACCGGATTCAAGACGACGAGATCTATGTAGCCGTTCAGGTTCCAAACCATTTTGACAACTTTGAATTTTTGGTAAATTTTGAGCTCCTGATCACTCTTCCCCACTGAAAACTTTTGGTCTCCAAAAGTTCACTTTCAATTTTTCAGCATTTGAAGGTACATTTCCTTCATTTTCCAAACTTGATCTAGTTAATGATTGTTGTGTCTTGACTTGTACTTGTCTTGGCTCTTTCTCAAGTTGAACTTGAAATGTAATTTGACGAAAGAATTCAAGTTCAATGTTCGTCTCAGCTTGTCCATGACGCTATAGCCATCCACAACAACATCCTTCCCAAGAAGAATTCCAAGGCGCTCTTCTGCAAAATCCTTGTCAAGGATAAAAATCCCAAAAAGACTTTGACAAATGAACTAAAACAAGTTTCACATAGTGAATACTTGTATAACTTGAGTGCTTAACACATTTGTAATATACTGAATGTGTTGTAACTACTCATACAACAATTTTAAAATGCTTTCTTAAACTACAAATAGAAATGCATTTTGCAAGACGGAATAAACTTGACTCCCAAAGTTTCCATTCAAATTGACTACCAACAAGCCAAACTAGCATAATAATGCCTAGAGAAAACATTGTTGCATATAAGTGATTTATTTATGAACATCACTTTTACAAATTGCCCAACTATGGGGATATGCAACTAGTGCAAAACAAATATTTACAAACTTCAGTTGGACAAATAGTCCACGCATTTCTTACCCAACCAGGTAAATGAACCCTCTATTTGAATTTTTTTTCTTCTTTTGAAGTTACTTCAAGGATGGTCGCATCTTGCACCACTTTTCTTTTGTCACTTCCTCTTCGAGCGCTTGCATAATTTGCTAGCCCTTGCCAGGATGAAGTTGTGGAAACAATTTCCAACACTTTTCGACCTAATGCCCACAGATATTGTAGTGTGTGCAAATGTTCTTTTGAGCTTCTCTTGGCTCACATGTCTTTAACCTTGGATGAGATTTTCTCCTTTCGGTCCCAATTCCATTAGACATAAATATATTCTTGATGATTGCTTTCCTTTTATTACACTTATCTACACAATGGTTAGATGAAAGGCAAAAGGTGCATGGAAACACATTCCTCAACATGTTATTCAAATTAGCATGTTGTTTTCCATTGTGAAAAGCATTTGAATTAACAAGACAGTTATACCTCTTTTTGTCGTCCTTTGGCTTACGCTTCTTACGTGAGGAACTTGCATGGCAAGAAGAACTTAGTTTTGTTTCTTCTTCCAATTTTTCATCTCTCTTTAGAGATGTTTTTCACTTCAAGTCCTCCTTATTCTTGAGGAACCAAGCAGGTACCAATTATGGATGAAAATCCCAACATCTTGCCTCCTCATGTCCTCTTTTATGGCAAAAGGAATATGATACCCATGAGTTGTCGCTAGAAGACCATTCTTCTTTTGCAACATAGCCTAAGCCTTCATATTTAGGCCTCTCGTTGGCCTCAATTGGATTTTTAATGCCTTGATGGTTTATTCCAAGGCCTCCTCCCTTGTAACTCATCTTAGTCAAGAGCTTGGATCTAATGCCTTTACTATGTTTTTCAAAGGCTGCAAATGAATTTACATCAACACTTTCATGTAAAGAAGAAGCATGTAAATGCTTACCATTTGACTCATCTTTTGATTGACATACAAAGATGTTTTCAAACTCTCTTTTGATTCTGGATGTGTCCTCTTGGACTCTTTGGCTCTCTTCTTTCAACTCCTTGAATCTTGGTGCTGATAGAACCTCATCCTTCACATCATGTGGACAAAAGGTACAAACTTGTCCCCTTCTCTAGGGGACTTTCTACACTAGCATTTTGGATAAGAGTTGTAGAAAAACATGAAGATTGTGGAGAAGATGGTGGTTTATCACCATTCTTGTTACCTTCCCTTGGAGAACATTCTCCTCTTGGAGGTCTAGAGCTTTCACCTTGCAATTTGGTATTCCTATCTTCATAGAGGATTTTCACCATTTCTGCCATGTTTGAGAAAGTATTTCTAAAAGCCTTTACATCCTCTGACATTCTTTCAGGATCTCCTCCTTGGGACATACTTTGCTTGAAGCTTCTTCTCTGACTTGAGGTAGAACTAGTGGTAGAGATTGTAACAATCTTGCTCTCCTTTCCAAAACCTTCTCCTCACTTGAGCTTCAAAACAAATTCACTTGCAAAAAATGGTCAATTCCTCCTTGCACAAAGAAAACCAATGCTCTCATACCAACTTGATCTGAATTTGGAATATTACTTTTCTATTATAAGATCCTCATCAAAATATAAAAATGTGCTTGAGGTGTTTCCGTTTCTTGCCCGACGCTTTCGGCTGTCGATTTCTGGCTGGAATATATGGGGGACACTATGGAGGTTGAAGAGGTCGATTATTCCGAGGAGCCCTTTTCGGATCGTGTCATTTTTGGAAACCCCTATTTCTCCTCGCCGGAATCTGCCTCACTTCCTACTACTGAATCAGCACTGCCCTTATCATCGTCGGTGGTCTCATTTCCTGGGCATTGCTCTGCGCCTCCTCTCTCTAGGTGGCTCTCGATTGAATCATCTGCCTTGGATGTACCTCCACTTTCTCTAGGTACCCTGCAAATTTTAACCGTGAACACACCCCCATTGCCCTCTTTTGATCCTCATCCGTCCATTTCGACGTTTTTCTCTGTGCCCCCTGCGGACATCCCGGTTTCTGAAGCCCCAAACCCTCCTTCCTTGACTCATCTGCCATCGAGTTTCTTTGAGACCCCTGTAGTGAAGGTTGAATCTGCAAAAATTTCTCCCCCAGAAGGTGTCCCAAATCCTTTGGTGGACCACCCTTCCGCTCCTCACACAGGCAAGAGGAAGACCAAGTGCGTGAAGGCTACTACAAAGGATATCACCATCAGATTCGATGAGACCTCTGCAATAGGGGAGGCTACTTTCATGGCTAGTACGATGCTTGTTGGGCATGTGCGTGGCAGAGCATACTCGGCCATCAGACTGACCCAATGGGTTAAGGAGATATGGGGTGGTTTGCTGAAGAAACTGCCTGAGGTTCATATCCTACCCAGGGGGTGGTTCTCTTTACACTTTGCAAAGGAAAACTACATTGATTTGGTCCTTTCCAGGTACTGGCATATCGAGATGACTACAGTACTTCTCAAGTGGTGGAGTCCGTTATTTGACCCTGAGCGAGAACAAATCGGGGCAGGACCTCTTTGGGTTCGCTTGTCAGGGCTTCCATTACAGTACTGGTGCTAGGAAGACTTTATCAGGATTGGAAATGCTCTGGGCACATATTTGGATCACGACCGTACTTTTGTGGAATCGAAAAATCGAACCCTTGCCCGTATTCTGCTCCACTTGCACACTCACGAGGGTCTGGAGGAGAAGATAACACTTCAGTGGGGAAAGTACATCAGGGTCCAGATCTTAGACTACGAGGGGGTTCCGTTCCGCTGTCGACGTTGCCACAAGGTGGGGCATATCTTCAAAGATTGCCCGCTTAACAAGAAAACAGAGGATACCCCAAAGGTAACACTTGCTCCATCTAGGGTTGATTCGCCGACCGTTTTATGCCCTCCTGGTCTGGGTCCTACCCCTTTGGCAAGCTCTCCTATTCACATGTCGATGGAGGTTGTGCACAGACCGATCTCGCCGCCGCTAACCAGGGCTTGAGTTGTTGCTGAAGCCGAGAAAGCTTCAGGTATTGCTCTGATCCCTTCTACCTCATGTTTAGATTATAGCACATCTGTTGTTGCATCTTCTGTTTATACCTCAATGGCTCACTGCACTATGTCGACCCCTCCTCTTATCACCTCTACTACCCCCTCTCTGCAATCACTTTCTACCTCCTCCATCTCACCATCATCCTCCGGGGTCTCACCTCCACACCATTATTTCCTCCGCTCCGGAACCCTAGCCAATGGTACCCTAGTTCGACAAACTAAACTAGGCCTCACCCTTCTAAGTTCGGTTCCATTGTCATCCCGAGGGAGGAAGTCTAATCTCTTAAAAGCCATTAAGCGAGTTGGGGCAGAGGTAGCCTCTAGCCATCAATCCACTCTTGACGGGTTCCTTAGAGCTGTGAATACCCCGAGAGGTGTTCCCCCATGAAGTGTTTGTCTTTTAATTGCAGAGGCATGGCTAGTGCTTCCAAGAAACTAGCCCTGTGGAGACTTTTTGAGGTGGAATCGATTGATATTATACTGCTACAAGAAACCCTTGGTCTGGTTGATCACATCACCCGCTCCCTGCAATCTCTTGCCCCGAGTTGGACTTTCTTGGCTATGGATGCTGTAGGGAGATTTGGGGGTCTTTCTATTGGATACAACCCTCGATCCATCAAGGTTGATGCATCATGGGGGGCCTCTGGATTTATGGGCATTGATATTTTCTCGGTTGAGCTTGGAAATAACCTTCGGATTGTTAATGTATATGGGCCTTGTCATCAGAGGGAACATTTCTGGCAAAATTTGTTAACTCTCTCGATCCTTGCTTCTGATCACATTATCATTGGAGGAGATATGAATTTTTCCTTGGGTTTCAGTGAATCTTGGGGTTCTTCAACACAGGTAGATGCTATCTCAGGATACATGACAAATCTTTTGGAACATACCAATTTTGTAGATGTTCCCATGCACAAACCTCTTGCCACTTGGAGAAATAGAAGGGTGGGTGAAGTTGCACTGGCTCGTAGGCTAGACAGATTTTTAATGAAAATCCCTCTCTTACAACATCTGCACCATTACAAATAATGGGTGGGCTTAGGGGGCATATCGGATTATTCTCCTATCTACCTGGAGATCCTCGGACCTCACCATAAACCTAAAGCCCCCTTTAAATTCAACCATGTTTGGTTACAGGGCCCTACCTACATTGGTTTGGTTTCAGATTTATGGGCTGCCAACCCGATTAATAGAGCTGAATCTTTGGCAAAAGGATTTTGTAATAATCTAGCCAAGCTTAAACACCTTTCTATTAATTGGGCTAGGGAGAACCTTATAAGGGAGAACTCTCATCTGGTCCAAATCGAATCTGAGTCGAGCCCATTGCTTGATGAAAGAAGTCTGGGATTCATTTTTGTGGAAGATAAGCCTCATTCGATTGAGTTGGAAAACCAGAAGGCACACATACTAAAGGAGCGAGAGGAATCCCTGAGATTAAGGAGTAAAGCCATTTGGCTGAAAGCTGGTGATGACAACACTAGGTTTTTTCAAAACTTTGCAAAGGGGAGAAAGGTCTCTAATACCATTTGGAATCTTCCTCTACCTGAGGGAGGCTTTGTTGACTCTTTCAATAAGCTCTCCCACCTTGGCTCTTCTCATTTTCGGAACCTTTATAAGAGCCCTCCTGGAGCAAATCTTGCTGATAATATCAATGTGGCTGGCCATTTCCCAAGATTTGTAAATGAGGAAGAAGCATAAGAGCTATTTGCACTGGTTACTTCTGGGGAACTTGAATGCATGTTAAAATGGTTCGAAGGACAAGAATCCAGGCCCGGATGGCTGGACCATTGAATTCTATTTTGCTTTTTATGAGATCTTGGGACAGGATCTGTTGAAAATTGTGGAAGAGAGTAAAACTACAAGATCTTTATACAATTCCATCAACTCGACTTTCATTGCCCTCATTCATAAGTCTGATTCTCCATCCTCTTTCGATGATTATAGGCCTATATCTTTGTGCATCTGCTTATATAGGATTATATCTAAGATCATTGCTAACAGACTGACGCCTATTCTCTCCTGGCATATTGCACCACAACAATTTGCCTTCCTTGAACACAGACAGATTCATGAAGCCATTGGATCGGCTCAGGAAGCCATCCATTCTATTTGCACCAGACACTGAAAGAGCATCATTCTCAAGATTGACCTATCAAAAGCTTTTGATCGGATCAGCTGGCTTTACATTAAGATGCTTCTCACCCATTTGGGATTTCCTCATAATTTCATCACTTGGATTATGGCCTGCATTACCACCCCCACTTTCAGTGTCCTCATAAATGGCTCAGCTTCTCATTTCTTCCATTCTGAAAGGGGGCTAAGACAAGGCTGCCCTCTATCTCCTCTCCTCTTCCTGATTGTCATGGAAGGACTCAGTCATTTAATTGCAACGGCTAAGAGGGATGGAGACCTCTGTGGCCTCAAGATTTCTGATGATTGCTTTCTTACTCATCTCCTTTTTATGGATGACGTTCTTATCTTGCTAGATGGCAGCATTCAGGATTCCCGTACTTTCTCCAAAATTCTCCTCCTTTTCTCATCTGCCACCGGGATGTTAGCTAATCAATCAAAAATCTACCATCACTTTTGCTCGAACCTCCATTCATGAACCCCATTTTGCACATCAACTTTTTCCTTAATGTATCCACCCTTCAGATAGAGGTCTCAAATATCTGGGATTTTGGTTAAAACCTACTTTTCAAAAGATTGCAGATTGGGTCTGGCTTGTTACAAAACTGGAGAAAAGGTTGTCCATCTAGAGTCATAGATATTTAACCAGGGCTGGCAGGCTCGTCCTTATCAAATCTATCCTGGAGGCACCCCAGTTTTCTGGATGGCACTTGCATGGATTCCCAGGAATATCCTATCTTGTTTGCAGCAACTATGCAATCGATATCTTTGGAACGAGAATCAAGACAAAAGAATTTTTGCATGGATTAGCTGGAGAAAGATTGCAATGCCAAAGAAATGGGGAGGATGAGGATTAAAAGATCTCCCTCTTTTTGCGCAAGCCCTTGCTACAAAAATGGGCTGGACTTTGCTAACTGGTCAGAATCTATGGACCTCTATCTAATATCACAAGTATATCTGGCCACAGAACATTATGGATTGGGTTCTACTACCTAGTTGGCCAACTACAAGCATCTCATCAGTGTGGAAGGAACTGCTACATTCCCTTCCTCATATCAGGGACAATCTTGTTTGGAGAATTAATGATGGTTCCCTAACTCGTATAGGTCTGGATCCTTGGACTGGAGGAGGAGGAAGACATCTTCTATCTAGAGATCTCATTCAGTATCTTCACTCCCATGAGATCAGGGTAATTTCAAATATAACATAGCAGCAAAGCACAGGTATATTTTCCAAAGCATGAAAATTTGCTCGTCAACTTGATCTACCCCCATGTTGGCACCAGGAGTGGCAGGAATCATATCTGCCCTATCTGAATCACACATCAGGATAAAAGAGGGCCCTGATGAACTAGTTTGGTGTCATGCGGAGAACAATATCTACTCTCCAAAGTCAGGATATATATCCTTGGTTCACCACAAAAGGTCAGAACAGATTTTATGTTGGTGGAGAAATATCTAGAAACTCACAGCACCGCCTCGAATCAGATTATTCTTCTGGTGTATTCTTAGATATAAAGTGCTCACAGGGGAACACTTTTCTCACAGATCCTTTTATGGGCCTACCTGGTGCATCCTATGGAAATGCTCATCCAAATCGACTACTCATCTCTTTCTACACTGCACCGCCATGCAAACTCTTTGGCAAAACTTATCCTCCTCCATTCATTTTATTGGGCAATGGGCTGGCGATGATCTTGGCAGAGCTTGGGACGACTGGGCTAATAGACACAAGGGATCCAAACTACAGAGCCTCCCCTTGATTGTCAGTTGGTATATCTGGCTCGCCTGCAATCGATCCACATTTGATTATAGACCAGCGTGTTGGCCACACATTGCAGCTGGTATAGTCTCTGCTTATAATGAAATGCCCGACCCTCTGCCACCTAGAGAGCGCAGACCACATGCACCTCCTATCATTAACTAAATCACTCCTTGGGCATTCTTGGATGGCGCTACTAATCAGTGGGGCTGTGGTGGTGGTTTCATTCTTTACATCAGTGATCAACATTTCTACAAAGTAAAGATGGGTTTAGGAGTTGGATCCAATAATTTCGCTGAACTCATTACCCTTCGACGCCTACTGCATTTCTCCTTAGGACACCATTGCATCAATTTAAATATATTTGGAGACTCAAAGATCATCATAAACTGGTTCAATGATATTACTGCATGTCACATACACACACTTAGTAATATATTGAATGAAGTTAATATTTTCAAGGCATAATTTAACAACATCTCTTGCAATCATATCTACAAGGAGCATAACAATAGTGCTGACCAACTATCCAAGGAGGCCACGACATTACCCAGAGGAGAGTGGATGATTCAAGAGCAGTGGGGCTCTAATGAATACCGCTATTTCCATCGTCCATATATAGACCAGCACTACCAAAGGGTCATAAGCCCTTGATCACTGGTTGTTTTTTATTTACTACTGAAAAACATGAAAATTTTGTAAATGTAATAGACATATATAATAGTTTCTATTTTAAAGGGCCCTGCGTGACTTTTGTATAGGCTTATAACAGACTTCTACAAATGATATTATGGCAGATCGTCCTGCGTGGTGTATCTGGCTAGTATATAGTTTTTGTGTCATTTTTTAAAACAGTCCGTGGTGACTCAAGATACATCATATGCAACAACATCTACAATATGTAATTTTTCTACGTTTAATGAAAAATTACGGATTTTTCCACTGGGAAAAAAAAATGTGCTTGAGGTTTGTACTCCAAAATAACAAGTAAAAACATGAGTTTTTATGTGTGCTTTCTTAAGTTAATTTCATGAAAAAAATTAAACATGAAATCAAAAAACTGAATGGAGGCATCCATAAATCAGTAATACACCATCCATTATTAAAGGAGTTCACCCCTCCTAGGCTACCTCTCCTTGGATCAACTCTAATGGCATGACTCCTTCTCATTATGCTCAATGTTTAGAAAAGGAAGAGTACATAAAGTATTGAAATCGAATCGTTAGTTTCTCCTTCGAAAATAAATAACTTCTACAAGAGTTCTTACTCCATACACATGTTTACCTATAGTCAAACATGTAAACCTTCAACAAACATAGGCATTTTGCACCAAGACCCCATATTCCAACTTCAAAGAGCATAAATAGTACCACAATCCACTTAAAGTACATAAACAAGTCTCTTCTCCAAAACACATATAGAGAAAAGAGGAATAAAATATATAGCACTGATGTAATGGTTGTTGCAAAAAGCACATGGAGGTTGGAAAACCCTTGCAAGGTCATCTCCATCTTCAAACTCCTTCATAAACTTAATCAACACTCTAGTTGAGCATGGCACCCTTAGGCTTCAATTTGCAAAAATCCTATCTAGAAGTTCTCCTTTGATCATGAACCTGCTCCAATGAGTCTAGAATGTCCAAAGCTAGCTATCTAGCCTCTTTTTGCACCCAATTTGGTCGAAAAATAGAGAAGTTATGACCTCTCCTAGTTTCTCCACTACTCGCTCTACAAATTGCACAAAATTCGGTATCATCCTACAGATTTGCCCCCTTTTCTACTAATAGAGTGACAAGTTGCATGGATTTTAGGTGGATTTGTAGGACCGTTAATTTTGTCGCCAAGGCCTTAAAACCAAAAACTTGGTCATATGGGGACCATGCGCCCAGGGGCTAGCCCTTGGCGTTGGCCCCCTCTCTTCAATGGTCATAGTAAACGTTAGCGACTTAGCTTAGCGTGTTCACATGTGCAGTGGTTAGTCCAGCGGTCAAGTGGGTTGTGGAGATGACCGTGGTGGTCACATCAAACAATCTGTGGTTGGCGATTTCGATGTTCACATGGGGGGCGATTAAGTCCACCTGCCCCCCCCGCCCCGCCCCCCAATACCTTGACACAACAAACTTTAAATACAACTCGTCACCATAGTTGGTTAAGACTCAATGTGCGGGCTCGTTGGTAAGTCATTGCGTTGTGCTAAGGGAGGTCGCAGGGTCGAGCCTGACCTCCGCCCTTTCCACCATGCCAACATTTTAATAGGCCATTAAGAGGACACATGGTGGACTTCGGCTTAGCCATGTGTCACCTCCTCATTTGCCCTAACGAAAACACATGGACTAATAGGACATTGCCAACTCAACAAAATATTCTAAGAATATTCCCCTTTGCCACCTAGGTGGTATGGATTCCCAATCAGCATCCCTATCAGCCACCTGCAAATTTTTTACCTATTTGACAAAGTGAACATATCATGTTTATGGGAGCATACGGTGTCTATTTTGCGCGAAATGAGTTCCGCCAGATTCAGGACGATGAGATCTACGCGGTTGTTCAGGTTCCAAACAATTCTGACAACTTTGAATTTTTGGTAAATTTTGAGCTCCTGATCATACAACCAGATATACCACATATAGTCCATCAAAATGCTCTTATAAATATAAGGAGAATTAATCTTTCATCAATGATGAAAAATCAAAACCCGAGATGGGACTTCTATGTTCCATTCTACCGTAGAATGGCTGAGCCAAATCTCTCTTCATCCATTCCCCCCATGACATATTCCAAGCATGAATGTGGGATCTCATATAACACATCAATCAAAACTCAGGCAGGGCTTCCAAAGGCCATCCACCTCAACCCATAAAACAATGATTCCACCTCATGGTCATACATCACAAAACCATCATCTGATCGGTCTTTATCCAAGCCATCCAAGGCTCCAAAGCAATTGTTCCAACCAAAGCTCCAGGACTAATAACTCAACTCACATCTGCTGCTGGGCTCCAAAGCGTTTTTCCAACAAGGCTCCAGGACTAGTAACTCAACCCACCAAGGGCTCTAGAGTGTTTGTCCAATGAAGGCTACAGGAATAGTAACTCAACCCAAGTTGTTACAAGGCTCCAGAGTGTTTGTCCAACCAAGGCTCCAGGAACTAGTAACTCAACCCAAGCTAAGGAAACATGGAAACCAACCAAAAACAAACAATGAAAGTAAACCCACAATCACCATGGTTATCCTGGAAATGGCAAGGCTAGGCAATCCATTGTCAATCCAGGAAATCCTCCATGCCAATGACAGATCGCAGCCAAGAAACCACATGCATGTGGCATGCATTCCAAAACCAGTGAAGGAAACATACACGCAACTCGGTACCTGCAAGAAAATTTGATGTAGTTGTTGATCCTGATGCCATTTTGTGCTTTCCTGCTCTTCCTTTTCCTTCTTGCTCCAAAAATACAAGTATGCCACACCCTCCAAGAGCACTCCAAGAAAACTCTAAGTCTCAAAGAGTATGAGAGAGAGAGAGAAAGAATAGAAGAGAGCTCCGACACTGAACTGAAAAAAGGTTACCAACTCATCCTTTGAAGCCTTTTTATGAATGAGGCCTCTATTTTCTTCATTTTCCTCCTCACATGGAACCTGTGATCTTTCACCTCCCTTTTCTCCTAACTTCCATTATTTTCATACATAAGTGTGCCAAAATGCCATTTTGTCTTTCCAAAGCCTTAGTGATTTCCTTTGCCAATTTCCTTAGCCATAAACAATCACAAGTGATCCCCATCACTAGGATTTTTCCCAACATTAAGCTTATAATAAGTGTCCCATCATTTGTGGTTATTGTTTTTAACTTTTATTACAAGGAATTTTCACCCGGGTTGTTACAAATGAGTTGGCAGAATTAAAACAAAGGTCAAGCGAGACCACTGTAAGCAGCAAGTCTCCTAAGTTCAACTTTCTGAGAAGGGATGCCAACTCCAGTAGTGGCAACAATCAGTGAGCTGAGTCTATGTAAAGCTTGAACGTTGTGTTGAACATTGAGAGCATGGCCATGGATCAATATTGTTCGTTTCATTAAGAATATCACTAAGAAAATACATGCCCACAATGGAACCACAAATGAACACTCAAGCTACGCATTTCATTGACACAATACTTTCATATGAGCAGACTGAACCTACAGAAGAAAAGGAAGAAATTGCAAGTGTTGGGCATGCAGTAAACACACTTAGTTATGTATACGTACCTAGAAAAAAATTGTTTAAAATCAACCACTAAGTGAGGATCCAACTCAAAAGCATAATGGTTGATACAACTTGAGAAGCCAAGATCCAGTTTTCGAACCAGAGTTGACAAGGTAGAAACTGAAAGAGCATTTGTTAAGGAATATCACGCCGCTTGTCAATTAGCACAGAACACTCAGATTCAGTCTGGAGACACTATTACAACAAAGAGTACTTCCGCCAACGATAAAAGTAAGTCCAACAGTAAAAGTAAGTCCATTATTTCGGAAGTATCAGATCAAGTTATTCCTTCAGAAACTTTGGCGATACCCATTGCACTTTCTTATAATATAGCCGAAGGCATGAAGAAAATTTGCACTAACATTTCACTCTTTGAACTTACAAGGATCGCGAGCCAACGATATCTGCTCATTTGTGCTCTTGAACAAATTTGCCTCAGGTAACAACACTTCTTTGCATAAGGGATCTAGTAAGTATTTAGGTCCCCTGGAATCACTACTTAATGCGTTAACATTAGAAACTAACACACTTTGCCCTTCATTTTTGTTAAACATTTGAAATGTTTAATTACAATGTACATAATTTATTAGTTGATTTTGGTGCATCAGTGAACGTAATGCCTTTATTTGTAGCCAAGAAAATCAACAAAAAATGGGATAAAACACATGAACCGATGATTCAGTTGGAAAAGACTCTTATCCATGCCATCGATAAACTTAGAATTGTGCTTGTTCACCTATCATCCGATCAACGAGTTCACCAGTGTATAAATATGGTAATTTTGGACATTTCGAAAGCATATGGTGTATTGATGAGTAGAGACTAGTCCAGCAAATTACAGGGGTATTTTGCTACTGGCTGGTCACATTTATGGCTTTTGTACAAGGGAAGAAATAACCAAATCTGGATTTACTCATAACCTTATATGAAGCATATTGTCACACCCTTCGGAGGGAAGAATGAACCAATTGCTTTCGCAAATCTAATCTTTGGTAATTTCTTCTTGGAGACAGAACAATGGTGCTACCTTGCTCAACTTTCCCTAGTCCCACCAGATACATAGTTGGAACTCCTTCCTAGTCCAACTGGCGAAAATGACATGTGTAAAGTACATAATAGTAGTACTAGTGTAGGGCATAGTTCTTGTACATATGATGTTTGGACTTTGTATTTTGACGGTTCAAAGACATAGGAGGGCTCTGGAGTTGGTTGTGTTTTAGTAGACCCGTGACAAAGAAAATACCTTATCTCAAGCCGCTTGGAAATTGAGTGCACGAATGACACAACAGAATATGAAGCACTCATCCTATGCTTACAAAATGTCATTGAACTCAATGTTGGGGTTCTCAAAGCAATAGGTGACTCTAAAATCGTCATACAACAGGTATGTAATACTATACATTGTGTGTCACCTCATTTGAAAGGCTATCAACAAGAGGTATGGCACTTGATATCTCATTTCCAAGCTTTTAAAATCATATATGTTCCTAGAATGTGTAACGCAGTTTCCGATGCATTAGAAAATGTTGTTTCTAGGTTATCACCGCTTAGGGACGATTTTCCTATTGAAATTATTTACAAACAATCAATCCCTCACAGTATCACTAATTTACTCGTTTTTAATGATGACCAACAGATACTTCAGTCTAAGACGAACACTGATGTATTCAAAGATTATCGATGAAGACAAGCACAAAAGAGCGTTGCAAGATGCAACTCTCGCAAACAAAGAGAACACCATGCCGAAAGGCGTGGTATCATTAGAAAAGACGTATGACTTGCATAATCACTTTAGAGGTCTAGTCAATGCAAAAACCCACAGTTCAACTTTGTCGTGTGAACAGATAAATCTTGGAACAGAAAAAGATCTTAGGTTTGTCAATATCGATACTTTTTGCACACCACAAGAGCGGCAAGCCTTCATCAGCTTATTCAAGAAATATTGAGATGTGTTCGCGTGGACATATGATGAGCTCAAAACTTACGACATGCAAATAATATAGCATGTTATCCTGAATAAGGAAGGGTTCAAGCATTTTCAATAAAATTTGCAAAAGGTGCATCTGACATTTGAGCACCTGATTCAAAAATATTTGAGAAATTTTTTGGATGCTTGGATCATTTACAAAGTGTGAAATTTAACACAGGTATCTAATATGGTCCCAGTAAGAAAGAAGTCCAGGGAAATCCACTTGTGCGTTGACTTTTGAAACTTGAACTACATCTTGGACAAAGACAATTACCCTATGTCATCTATGGAACATATACTGCAGATATTATCTGGGTCAAAGATGTTTCCTTTACTTGATGGTTTTGCATGATATAACTAGGTTCTGGTCTCAGATCGTGATAGACTAAAAACTACATTTGGAACTAAATGGGGCACATTCGCATTTAGAAGAATGCCTTTTGGGCTAGTCAACATTAGTGTGACATTTCAACATGCAATGGACATCACCTTTCGTGGACTTATTGGACAAGGCGTAGTGGTGTATCTTGACGATGTCACAGTGTTTTCCAAGAAGAGATCCGACCACCTATGCCACTTGAAGAAAAAATTCTAGCGATGTTAGAAATATGGGATATCGCTTAATCCCAAGAAGAGTATTTTTGTAGTGTCCAAGGGAAATATCTTGGGACACATTATCGTGAAAAGTGGGATTAAGGTAGACCCGGAAAGGGTCAAAGCTATTACGTAGATTTGCTTCCCGGTGAACAAAAATGTTATGCAGTCTTTCCTAGGGAAAATCAACTTTCTCCGCAAGTTCATCTCTAATTACGCTCAAATTGTCAAATCCATGCAAGAGATGGTAGAGAAGGACGTTATAAACAAGTGGGAAAAAAGGGGAAAGGACGTGTTTTCCCGTATCAAGCAAGCAATCATAGAAGCACTAGCCTTATATAACCCAAATTTCGATAAAGATTTTATGTTGTACACCTTCTTTTCTGATACTTCTATTTTCATTGTGCTTACATAGAAAATGACTAGAACAATGAGTGATGAATATATTTTATGCATGCCAACCTACAAGACCTTATCTTAATTATCCTTCCATTGATAAATAGGCGTTTGAATTCTGTAAGGCGATAAAGAACTTTCGACCCTATCTCTCGAAGAATCATTGCATTATCTTTGTTCTGCACCCAACATTCGAGAACATTGTTTGTCCAACAAAAGGTGGGTGAGAGATGAGTGAACTCGATGACTAGTTTGCAAGAGTATGAATTAGAATTCAAACCAGTCCACACCATCAAGGTCCATGGTATATATCAAAAAGTAGCAAAGGCGATGGATGCAAAACAAGACGATCCATCTGGGAGGGAGCAAGAAATTGAAATGTATAATGTTGAGTGAGCCTCCCCAACTTATATTTCTAACTATTGATGCATGGATGTATGATAATATCTTGAGCATGGCACTTTTCCCTCTCACTTATCTGAACAACAAAAGAGGGAGGTTAGATTAAAATCATTATCTTACCAATTGGTGCATAGGGTGCTTTTCAGAAAGCACCATAACGAGGTATTGTTCGAATGTTGAGAAGTGCATGATTCAGAGGAAGTATTGTGTGATATCCGTGATGGACTAGCCAGGGAACAATTTGCAGGTGAAACAACGATGCACAAGGTTATGTAGGATGATTTTTATTGGCCCACATATTCAAATATGCTCACATATATGCTCGCAAGTGTTTAGTATTAGTTCCTTATAATACTAGTGTATTCCCTTATTATTATTGTCATTGTAGCCCCTTATTGTTATTGTTGTGCCCATATTGTACCCATATTGTTATTATTGTGCCCCATAGAAGCCCACTACTGTTATTGTTGTCCCCTTACATTATTATTGTTATGTCGGCTTTGATTATATTGTGACCCCTTAGACTCCTATATATAAAAGGAGGTCTTGTCATTTGTATCATCCAAGAATTGCTCATTTTGTGTAATGTAAAGGAGATTTCCCCCTCGAAGAGGCTGATTTTGAAGTTGTTGATCTATATTTTCATCTATTTTGTGAGCTGGTTGCATAACATTTGGTATCAGAGCTTTGGATTCTAGGGTTTCGCTGCTTCAAACAGGTCATCATGGAATTTTCGCTATAATTTTTTTTCTACGAAGTTTCAAAAACTGAAATTAAAACTCATTCGAGCCAAAATCTTGATGAACCTTGGGTAAGAATTTCATATCTTGTATCATTGTATATCGCTATATTTTCAGAGATATGATCCAAGGAAGTTAGGGTTTTTGCAGGCTCCCAAATTTTATCTCAAACAAGTGACTTGGGGAAAATCGTCATAACTTTTTCTCTGAGCATCAGATTGAAATTTTGTAAAAATTACAGAAATAATATGGACTATAGTTTTTTGTATATCGTTTCCAGGTCTGAAGGTTGAAACAGTGACATGTGGCACTTCATACAAGTTCACTCTGCTAAAACAATCTATAATCATGTCATTGTAGGAGATTTGGAATAACTCTTTCTTGGAGAATCCAATCTTGATCAGACTTGCGTATTGGAAAGAGGGCTTAAAGGGCTACCTCAGGATGAAACTTCATATCTTGGAGATCTAAAACTACAGAGATACAACAGATTTGATATCGAGCTCCTACAAAGTGAAAAAAGGTGTGTAGTCTTTTTAAAACTTAGCATAAGTTTGGTTTGAAAAAATAGTTTGAAGGAATTCAAATGGCATAGTGAAGCATAATTATCATTAATTGATGCCCTGAAGAAAGAAAATGGAAACACATAGTAAGCAACCTAAAATATCTAGCATGACTCGTGGAGAAGAGAAATAAATGCAACATGATATATCAAAATTACGAGACCAAGTGCAACAAATTTCACTCTCACAAAAAGTAATAGAAGCTAAGATGGATGGTTTAAAGAAAGGCATGGAAGCTAATATGAATGGCGTGGAAGTTAAGATGGATGGCGTGGAAGCTAAGATGAATGATTTAAAAGTAAACATTGAATATTTGAAGAAAAACATGGAAGGTTTGAAAGGAGTTTTGACAAATTTGCTACAAGAAATGCTTCCTAATAGTGAAAAGGTAGTAGAGGAAACTCATAATGAGAACAAAAGAAATGTTAGTCATGATTTCATATATTCTAATGTTGGATTGAAGACCCACCATGTTCCAAATATTGATATGAGTAAGTTTGATGGAAAGGATCCCATAACATGGATACTACAAATGGAGCAATATTTCGATCTCCATAATGTGCAAAACACACAAAAGGTATGCATTGCGACTTTATATTTGGAATCTAATTAGTTTGTATGGTATCGATGGCTTTGCTCTCGTAAACAAATTGTCACTTGGGAAATTTTTACGGAATAAATGATAGCACATTATGAGGATACAAAAAGCAACATCTTTTTTAGCCAATTCATAAATCTCAAACAAAAGGGTTCAATGGTGGAGCACATTAAGGACTTCCAAAAATTGAATATAAGGGTCAAATATATTCCAGATGAGCATAGGATTGATGTGTTCATAGGGACTTTAAAGGATAGTTCCAACATTAGGTTTGCCTTTGGGACCCTGATTCATTGGAGAAGGCATTCAGGTTGGAAAGAAAAATTATGGCAACAAGGAAGCTAGCCAATCACAACTATAAAGACGAAAGTGTTGTTTCCCCTAGCCTTTCACAACCTACAAGGTTGACACTGTAAAATTTGAAAGAAAAAAGAGAAAAAGGGCTTTGTTACAGTTGTGATAGAAAATACACTAAAGGTAATAAGTGTGATGAGAATAAATTATTTTACATAGATTGTGAAGAGGAAGAAGAAAAGAAACAAGAAACATCAAAAGAAGAGGATACACACCAGGAAAAAACCCTAGAGAAAGAAGAAATGAATCTGACCATATCTTGTAACGCATTGGCCAGAATTACCACTCCTCAAACTATGAAGATAGAAGGACATATCAAGAAGAAAAAGGTAATAGCGTTGATTGATTCAAGTAGTACCCATAATTTTATTCATTGTAAGATAGCGAAGGAATTGAATTGCTTCCTATATCTAGCACTGGAGTGTCAAGTGATGGTTGCAAATGGAGGAACCATAAATTGATCTGGAAAGTACCATAATATCAAGCTATCCATGGGAGAATATGTGTTGAATAGTTCAATGCTTTCCATTCCAATGGGTGGTGCTGATGTTGTACTAGGATTCCATGCCTACGATCTTTGGGTGCGATAGCTTTTAAATTTCAAGAAATTTTCTTGAAAACAAATTAATAAGGAAAGAAGTTGAATTAAGGCGTATCACAGGGAAACCGGGAAAGATAATCAGCTCAAACGACATGACAAAGCTTCTAAAGAAAGAACAACATGGCTTAATTTCACAATTATGTTCGCTAGAAGTTTCCACATAGAAATCATCTATTTCTGTAGATCTCCAAAAAGTATTGGACAATCATTCCAAGGTATTTGAGACTCCCAAATTCCTCCCACCTATTAGTGATCATGATCATGCTATTCATTTGATTCCAAGAAGTATTCCTCCAAACATCAGGTCTTACAGATATCCCTATGCCCAAAAGAGTGAAATTGAACATATGGTTGCAGAAATGCTAGAGGCTGGTATAATTCAACCTAGTCAAAGTTGTTTCTCTTCTCCAGTAGTATTGGTGCACAAGAAGGATGGATCATGGCGCATGTGTCCAGATTATAGGGAGCTCAACAAGCTCACTATTAAAGATCAAATTCCCATTCCTGTCATTGATGAATTATTGGATGAATTGCATGGAGCAATTTACTTCACCATGTTGGACCTTCGTTCAGGATATCATCAAATCAGAATGAAGAAGACATTCCAAAAACAACATTTAGAAGTCATGAGGATCATTATGAATTTTTGGTCATGCCTTTTGACCTTACCAATGCACCTTCTACATTTCAAGGTTTGATGAATTCCATTTTCAATCCCTTCCTTAGAAAAATTGTGTTAGTATTTTTTGATGATATACTAATCTACAAGAAGTCTTGGAATGATCATGTTCAACATGTTGATAGAGTGCTCAAACTATTGGATGAGAAACAATTATATGCAAAACCTCTAAATGTTTCTTTGGAGTACAAGAGGTGGAATATTTGGGTCATATTGTATCTCATGAAGGTGTTAAGGTAGACCCTAGCAAAATTAAAACCATTAAGGAATGGAAAATCCCCACATCCATAAAGCATTTGTGAGGATTTCTCAGGTTGACATGGTATTATCACAAGTTTGTTAAGAATTATTGGAGAATAGAAGCACCTCTAACCACATTACTGAAGAAAGATGCATTTTCTTGGACTCCAGAAGCAACGAAAGCCTTTGAACTTCTTAAAGAGGCAATGTGCCAAGCATCGATCTTAGCTACACCAAACTTCACAAAAACCTTTATTGTGGAATGCGATGCCTCAAGAAATGGAGATGGTGTTGTTTTAATGCAAGAAGAAAGACCCATTGCTTTTGAAAGTCGCCCAATCAAAGGAAAGTATTTACACAAAGCTATTTATGAGAAGGAAATGTTGGCAATACCACATGCACTTAAATAATGGTGACCTCACCTAATGGGAAGACACTTCAAGGTAAGAACGGATCATGATAGTCTTAAATACTTTTTGGAACAAAGATTATCTTCAGAAGAGTAGCAAAAATGGGTCACAAAGATGTTGGGTTATGACTTTGAAATCATTTACTAAAAAGAGAAGCAAAATGTTGGTGTAGATGCACTCTCAAGAAAGTATGAGGATGTAGAAGCATTGCTTTGTGCCATTTCTATTATCCATCCAGATTGGATAAACGAAGCAAGGGATGAATGGAAGAATGATGAAGAAGTGTGGAAACACATTCAAAATTTGCAGCAATATCCTAGTACATTTGATACATTTAGTTGGAAAAATGATTCGTTATGTTACAAAGATCTCTTATACGTCTGTAAGAATTCCCAACTCAAACAAAAGATTCTTATGGAATTGCACACTTGTGCCTTAGGAGGGCATCTAGGATTTTTAAAAACTTACCACAGGGTTAAGAAGGATTTTTTTTGGGATGGCCTTAAATCTGATATTCAAAAGTTTGTGGCGGAATGTTTGGTTTGCCAACAAAATAAAGTTGAGACAATTAAGACCCTATGCCTATTACAACCTTTATCCATTCCAAGTTAACGTTGGGAGGAGGTTTCAATGGATTTTATTGCAGGTTTACCCAAGTCCGAAGGAAAGAGTGTCATTATGGTGGTAGTGATAGACTTACCAAGTATGCATACTTTTGTGCATTATCTCATCCATTTAAATCTAGTACAGTTGCTACTGCATTTATGGAAACAATTAAAAAACTACATGGAAAACTAAAGATTATTGTAAGCGACAGAGATCCTATTTTCACTAGAAATTTTTGGACATAATCATTTTCTTGTCTCGATACTCAGTTAGCTCATAGCTCATCTTATCATCCTCAATCTGATGGGCAAAGTGAGATAGTGAACAAATGTTTGGAAGGATATATTCGTTGCTTTGTATCTGATAAACATACACAATGGGTCAAATGGTTGCCTCTGTATGAATGGTGGTATAACACTTCCTTCCATACTGCAGCAAAAATGACCCCATTTATGGCACTTTATGGATATTATCCACCATCCATCACATCATATTTAAGAGAAAATTCTAAGGTTCAAGCAGTGGAAGATCACATCGAGCATCAACAAAAATTTCTCCAACTCTTAAAGGATAACGTGACTTTGGTGCATAATAGAAGGAAACAACAGACAAATCAACAGCGCAGTGAAAGAATTTTTGATGTAGGTGACTGGGTATTTCGACGACTACAACCATGCAAACAAATGTCCCTCAAGCAAGCTAAGAAGGATAATAAATTATCACCAATATATTATGGTCCGTAAAAGGTGTTTCAAAAGATTAGTACTATGGCATACAAATTGTAACTTCCTACATCTTCCTGAATGCACCTAGTTTTCCATGTTTCGTGCTTAAAGAAGGTTATATGTGACAAGCTCCCAGTTTAAACAATATTGCTAGAACTTGATGAGGAAGGAAAAATCATATTGGAACCTAAAGCATCCACTGAAAAAAGAACTCGACAGCTATGAAATCGATCAATTTCATAGTATCTCATCGAGTGGAAGAACTTACCCGTTGTAGATTCCACATTGAAGGATGAGAATTTTATACAGAATCATCCAAAACTACTCAAGCATTGACAAAAACACTTTTTTGAAGGAGAGGGGAATGTTAGGTCCCTATACTACTAGTGTATTCACTTATTATTATTGTCATTGTATCCCTTATTGTTATTGTTGTGCCCATATTGTCCCCATATTGTTATTATTATGCCCCATAGAAGCCCACTATTATTATCGTTGTGCCCTTACAGTATTATTGTTATGTCAGCTCTGATTATTTTGTGACCCCTTAGACTCCTAGAAAGGAGGCCTTGTCATTTGTATCATCCAAGAATTGTTCATTTTGTGTAATGTAAAGGAGGTTATCCCCTCGAAGAGGTTGATTTTGAAGTCGTTGATCTATATTTTGTTCTATTTTGTGATCTAGTTGCATAACATTCGGTCTATCAAAAATGTGTCAGCCGAGGAAAGAAGTCAGTCGCCCCGTTGCAGCTTATCGTTATGGAAGAACCATTTCAACAATGGGGCCTAGATGTTATTGGTGAATTTTTTACGCACTCATCAAAGCATCACCGCTACATTCTCACTGCCATAGACTAATTCACATGGTGGGCAGATGCAGTGCCACTCAAACAGGTGAATGATCAGGAAGTCATCAATTTCCTTAAGCAGAATATCATTTCCAGGTTCAACGTTCCGACTTCACTTGTTTTTGACAATGCAACATAGTTTTCATCGTTAATATTCTATGATTTTGCATTGGAAAATGGAATTATATTGAGACATTCATTTAATTACTATCCATAGGGAAATGGTCTTGCTGAGTCCACCAACAAGAACCTTATATATATTATCAAGAAGATCATTTTCTATGAACGGAGGAACTTGCACTCTGATTTGGTGAATGCTTTATGGGCTGACTGAGTCATGCGAAAACCTTCTATGAATACGTCTCCTTAATTCCTAGTGTATGGAAAAGAAGACATCCCAGCCCCGAACATCTATTTTCCTACCCTTCAACTTTCACAAGAATCCTAGGGTAAGTCGTGATTATTGATTCAAAGTAGGTTAAGCACTCTTCACAAGTTGTAAGAAGAAAGACATAAAGCAAAAGAAAAAATTTCTCTTCACCAAAGTCATATGAAGAGGTGGTTCGAAAAGAAGTCTGCAAGAAAAAATGAATTCAATGTAGGTGACATAGTCTTAAAGTGGGACAAATCCCACATGGACAAAGGAAAACACACTAAGTTTCAGTCCCTATGGATTGGATCGTTCACTGTCCACAAAAAGCTTAGCCAACACACATATCGTCTTCAATCACTAGACGGAAAGATTGACTCTCTTCCTGTTAACGGCCAAAACTTAAAATCATATTTTTAATAATGATCTGGGGTTGTGCCCTACCCTATATACATAATTTGTTTTCTTATTTCTTATCTGTTTAGTCTTATGTTTGTTTTCATTTCCGTAAATAAACGTCATGTGTGAACGTGTTTTATGGCTTCTTTGTGTGTGGGTGAGTTGAAAAGAGTCTTGTGACACTACAACATTTGGCTAACCTTTGGTCCTCCTTCTTTGTGTTGGTTACATCTTTTGGTCATCGATGTTCTGAAAAAAAATATGATCCATTCGTAAGGAGAGTTTTCTATTAAACCATGATATATGTGTCTATTCTGGAAACCTTATGCGTGTACTTAGTTCCTTATGTTTCATTTTGTTCACGCTTATCCAACCAGTGGAGGAGGAAAAGGGTAGAAGCTCAAACAAGAAAACCTAAATCAGGGGTTTTTGTATGCTTCTCTGAAGGAACAACCTCTTCTGCTCTAAATAAGTCAGGATCCCTCTTCCGCCCATAAAATGAATAAGTACCTATGCACATTCTTATATAAATAATGTCAAAAGAAGAGAAAGGATTCCTGCGTAGAGAGGTGAAGCAAGAAACTCTATCGGGATACTATCCAAGCTCGATGGCAGTAGATAAATGTTTGTGTTCATGTAGTGACTCCGTCGGGGCACTGTCCAAGCCTGCTGGTAATGGAGCAACACCAAAGATGAAAAACTATACTATGAAAATCTAAAGCTCACGAACTACACTACCCTTCTGATTCAAAACATTGCAATATTGTTGAATCTTATGTTTGTGTTTAACCAAGAAGGAACAAAGGGGAACATGTTTATTCTCGGGGTAAGTGGGGAAGCCAAAGCAATATGCATGATGAATCAATAATCCCTAAATAACTTAGATCTTGCACAAAAGAGTCAACCAAGACAGAGAATTTGGAATTATACCAGTGTGTCGCCAAGTGTTGTCGCTGCGACAACACCCTCCAAAATTTTGGCCTACACCAAAATTTCATAGCCTACCTTGTTCTTGCATACGATCACTGCAAACATCGAGACTCATTGCATGTGTTCTCTCTAAGTTTTTTCTCCCATTTGCAATAAAATCAAAGTGTCATCTTTTCACATGTTTTGGTGATTTTATGGGGTTATATTTGTGTAAATGAGTTGTTCTTACTATGTAAACGTCTGTCTTACTAATTTCTAAAGTTTTAAGCATTGTTGCACAAATGTCATCACGGTCGTCATAAAGTGTATCTTTGGTATCACAAAGTTGTCGCACAGAGGGAGGTTTGTTGTTCATGTGTTATAGATGATATATGTTGTGTCGTCAAGTTTTCTAAGTGTGTGATCACAGTCAAGTCCTATCACTGTTCACATCAATTTTATCGATCCCAAACTTAGTCAAATTTGGAAAAACTTCTAACTAAGAAACTAAGCCTCTTCCGTCCCTTCCGAACTATGCATTGTGTAGTCTCAAACCTCAAGCAATAAAACCCTGCCTCTTAGCACTAAACAATGCGCAGCTCCTGCCTCCCAGGACTGTGCACTACACAATCTTAGTGCTCAAGCTCAGCCTTTGACCCCAAAAACTGCATAATTTCTCTCTACTGCCTAGATAGTATTGCACAATCACAAGGCTCAAGCCTCAACCCTAAGCCCTTATACTGCACAACTATGCAATCATCTAGCCTCGTCTTCCTTCTGGAACTATGTAGTGGGAAAAATCAGTGCTCAATCCCTCAGCCTGGCTCCCTCAACTCCCCAACTGTACAATTTTCTTGCTCAGTCCAGCCTGAATTGTGCATTGTGCAGCCTCAAGGCTCAAGCCTGACCCCTGACTGCTTAAGCTACGCAATTGCACAAACACTAAGTCTCTCCCTTTGTTATGCTCTTCACCTGCGAGAAATCTAGAATGCCAGAAATATGAAGAAATATAGCCTAGAACATAGAATTATCACATGAAATGAGAAAATTTGTAAGGTATTTTATTATTCAAAAACATATTCAATGTTCACTTTCCTCTTCGAGGGGGAAAACTCCAACAGAGCAGAGCTCAATTACAATAAGACTCGATGATCTTTCCCTTACCAACTAAGACTATTTATAACTAAATTACATCCAAAACCCTAACTACTAGTGCTCCTTTGCATAACATGGGTTAACCACTTTATTTATTAACTATGGCCCGTTTACAATGTTGGAAATAATACTGAGAGGGGGGGTGAATTAGTATTATCAAATCTTTTCCAATAAACACTTGTACATCTGACTAATGAAACTTGTATATACCTTCCAGATTTTAATATAATTTATTCTTTAGATGTTAACCACTAATCTGTATGTCAGAACCATATAATAATAAACAGGAACAAGAAACATAGATAGTCACACCAAAGAACACCAGATATAAGGTGGAAACCCAATGTGGGTGAAAACCACTTGCTGTAATATGTCTCTATCTTCTTTCAATTAGAAACTTCTTTTTACAATGATTTTGTACTGGTGCAGTCCTTTGCCAGTACGCAAGCTGCAACCTGCAGAGAGCTACAACCCTCTCTCGTTTTCCAGCTTCTCCTGGAAGGGAGCTACAACCCCCTTAGCTCTTGTACTAGCTAAGATACTAGTACGTAGGTGCTAACCTACAGAAGGCTACAACCTTCTCTTTCTTCACGTTTCATAAATTTTCAAACTGGATCCAAAACATCAAGTACATGTGCATCACCCAATCTCCTTTAAACAAATAACTTCTCAGAATGCAGTAACCAGAAAATGACACCAGTAACCAAACACCAATTTAAACCCAGATCTCTGCAAAAATAGATAAAATATAGCTAAAATATATTTCAGGAAAGGTCTGCAACTTCACCGAAGGAAACCTGCGGATATCCGCACTTCTGCTGTGACGAGTCTGCGCAACTCCACACCTGCACTGTCTACTGTTCAGCGCACCTCTGCACCTGCTCCTTCTATTCAACTGCACACCTCCGCACCTGCTTCTTCTTTGCTTCTACGCACCTTCACACATGCTTCTTCTCTGGTTCTGCGCACCTTCACACCTGCTTCTTCTCTGGTGCTGCGCACCTCCGCACTGCACCGTTGCCGCTCCTGTGCACCTCCGGATTTAGACAGTTTATCAGTTCTCAAACATACCTCAGACTGTCGAAATCACAGATCTGTTCATGTGTGAAAGGGATCCCAACCCTTCAGTAGATCTGACTTATAATGCTCGGTTTCTCCTTGATTCAGATTCAACTATGTCTCACCAACCGATTATCAGAAATTCAGATCTTGCTCTTCTTAAGATTTTCAACTCTTGTGTCTAGCCAAATGATTTCCTTTCCTTTTTATAGGCTAGGCCTCGCTCAAAACCATGGACCAAAACCATTGAGAAACAATACCACGGACCCAATACTTGGGTTCAACTCTTTTGGATGCAATACCACGGACCAAAACCATAGGATCAAAAACTGTCGGACTAATACCATGAACCAACCATAATATTTCCCATGTGCGTGCGCTTTTCTCTGCATGAAAGTGCATGAACTTTTCTCTGCATGAAAGTGCGTGAACTTTTCTTTGCATGAAAGTCCGTGAACTTTAGGTTCGCACCTTTTGTGCAGGAGAACTGCGAACATATCCGCACCTTTTCAACGGTTCTCCTACGCAACCTGCCGATGACCGCATCTTTTGATCTGTGCACTTGCGGAACCAAAAAATAACTTTGCTGCATTATAATTTATCATCTGAGATGTGTGGGTTGCCGTCAAGTACAACATATGTATCATAATGCCAACAATCTCCCCCTTTGGATTTGATGGCAACAACAACCAATCACTCTCCCCCTTTGACATCAAGGGCAAAGGGGTAGAATACCATATTCCCCCTGACTACCTGCTGAAAACTCTGAACAAGCTCCCCCTTTTTATATGCTCTGTGCTGAAATGTTGTCTACAAAAAGATGTTCTACAAGAAAGAACATGACTCCATACATTATAAGTAACCTTCCTATCATCAAGACTCATACATACATCCGTCTCCCATCCAAGAGGGAATACACAAGATAGACAAAAATCATTCATCCCAGGCACAGTGGGGAAACCAAAATAGGCCGTTACACGACCTTGATATGAAAATAAGTACGTGACATAGAGACAAGAACAACTATCAGCAAAATCAACCTTCAGACCAACAAACATTGATCTACTCCACCAGAAAACTCTTGAGAAATCAAACCAAGGACTTCTAAGATAATGCCAACAATGCATCATTAGAAGAATATATGCTCCCCCTGAACTTGTGCCAGATGATCTCTGATAGACCCATTCGACCCACATAGACCGGCAAATGTACGTGTATCCACCTGCATACAACAGACAAGATTCAACAGCAGGATGATGCATCAACAACCCCCAGCTTCTGTCTGAGGTATTCAAATGTCTCCCGGGGCAATGGTTTGGTGAGTATATCAGCAACTTGTTCCTTGGAGGGAACATACTCCAATTTGACCTTTTGTTCCAGCACTTGTTCTCGGACAAAATGATACTTGATTGGTATGTGCTTTGTCTTTGAATGCATGACTGGGTTCTTTGAAATGTTGATTGCACTTGTATTATCACATAATATGGAGATAGGTGGAGTACAAGTGATTTGAAAATCCTGCAAAGTTTGCATCATCCAAAGGAGTTGTGTGCAACAAGATGCAACAGCCAAATATTATGCTTCAGCTCTAGATAAATCAATCGAACTCTGTTTCTTGCTGAACCAAGATACTAATCTGGAACCCATAAAGAATGCACCACCACTATTGCTTTTTCTGTCGTCCACACTTCCAGCCCAATCTGCATCTGTATAAGCATGAAGA
>APFE031671776.1:107257-124491 GCA_000404065.3 Pinus taeda | reverse complement strand
AAACCCAATGTGGGTGAAAACCACCTGCTGCAATATGTCTCTATCTTCTTTCAATTAGAAACTTCTTTTTACAATGATTTTGTACTGGTGCAGTCCTTTGCCAGTACGTAGGCTGCAACCTGCAGAGAGCTATAACCCTCTCTCGTTTTCCAACTTCTCCTAGAAGGGAGCTACAACCCCCTTAGCTCTTGTACTAGTGAAGATACTAGTACATAGGCGCTGACCTACAGAAGGCTACAACCTTCTCTTTCTTCACGTTTCATAAATTTTCAAATTGGATCCAAAACATCAAGTACATGTGCATCACCCAATCTCCTTTAAACAAATAACTTCTCAGAATGCAGTAACCAGAAAATGACACAAGTAACCAGACACCAATTTAAACCCAGATCTCTGCAGAAACAGATAAAGACAGCTAAAATATATTTCAGGAAAGGTCCGCAACTTCACCGAAGGAAACCTGCGGATATCCGCACTTCTGCCGTGACGAGTCTGCGCAACTCCGCACCTGCGTTGTCTACTGTTCAGCGCACCTCCACACCTGCTCCTCCGATTCAACTGCGCACCTCTGCACCTGCTTCTTCTCTGGTTCTACGCACCTTTTCACCTGCTTCTTCTTTGGTTCTGCACACCTTCGCACTTACTTCTTCTCTGGTGTTGTGCAGCTCCGCACTGCGCCGTTGCCACTCCTGCGCACCTCCAGATTTAGACAGTTTATCAGTTCTCAAACATACCTCAGACTGTCGAAATCACAGATCCATTCACGCGTCAAAGGGATCCCAACTCTTCAATAGATCTGACTTATAATGCTCTGATTTCTCCTTGATTCAGATTCAACTATGTCTCACCAATCGATTATCAGAAATTCAAATCTTGTTTTTCTTAAGATTTTCAACTCTTGTGTCTAGACAAATGATCCCCTTTCCTTTTTATAGGCTAGGCCTCACTCAAAACCATGGACCAAAACCATTGAGAAACAATACCACAGACCCAATACTTGGGTTCAACTCTTTTGGATGCAATACCACGGACCAAAACCATAAGATCAAAAACTGTCGGACTAATACCATGAACCAACCATAAGATTTCCCATGTGCATGCGCTTTTCTTTGCATGAAAGTGCGTGAACTTTTCTCTGCATGAAATTGCGTGAACTTTTCTCTGCATGAAAGTCTGTGAACTTTAGGTTCGTACCTTTTGTGCGGGAGACTTGCGAACATATCCACACCTTTTCAACGGTTCTCCTGCGCAACCTGTCGATGACCGCATCTTTTGATCTGTGCACCTGCGGAACCAGAAAATAACTTTTCTGCACTATAATTTATCATCTGAGATGAGAGGGTTGCCATCAAGTACAACATATGTATCATAATGCCAACATACAACTAACTGTGGTCCCTTTTCTCTAATGCGGGTCAACCACTTACAATTATTAATGCTTCCTTTATTGACTCTCTAACTAACTATGAGTCTGACTCGACCCATTAGGCTTATTACATAAATAAAGGGGTTAGGGTTGGACCCTAACATGTCCTCCCCCATCAAAAGAAGCCTTCTCCTCAAGGCTGAAGCTATAGAAACTGCTAAAGAATAGTGGTTGGTTCCCATGTTGCATCTTCTAGAGAGGTGTCTTTCCACTTAATGAGGACTTCCTTGATCGTGCAACTACAAATATGTCTTTCACAAGTATCGAGGACCTATTCTGGTCGGAGCCAAAGTGAGCCTTCCTCATCCAATTTAGGTAGATTAGTTTGAACTCTACAATTGTTCGCCGCCACTTTCTTGAGGCATGATACACGGAAGACTAGATGGATTTTTTAAGTAGGTGGCAAGGCCAATTTGTAGGCTATTGCTCCTATGTGCTGAAGTATCTAATAAGGCTCATAGAATTTTTGTGCTAGTTTCTAGCAACCCTTTTCTTTAAGAGATGTTTGCTTATATGGTTGGAGTCACAGGAATACCTGATCCCCTTCTTGAAATGTGCAATCACAACGATGTTGATCTACATGTTGCTTAATTATGTTATGGGCTTGATGTAGATTATCTTTGAGATGAGTTATCATGGCAACACATTTTTGTATGAGTTGATCAACTTCCTGTACTTTAGAACATCCAGGGATATAAGAAATAGGTGAAGGTGGGAGTTTTCCATACACTGCCTCATATGAATTTATTTTGGTGGCTTCACGATAATTAGTATTATACCACCATTCAGCTAAAGTTATCCATTGTACCCATTGATGTTGCTTTTTTTATGTGAAGCACCTCAGATATGTCTCCAAACATTTGTTGATTGCTTCTATTTGATTGATTTAGGGATGATAGGCAGTACTTAGTTGGATTTGCATGCCTTGTAGCTTGAAAATTTCTTGCCAAAATTTGCTAGTGAAAGTGGGGTCACAGTCAGACATAATGGAAGTCAGCATGCCATGTAGTTTGAAGATCTTGTCCAAGAAAATTTGAGCCACCAACATGGGGGTAAATGGGTGTGGTAGAGCGCAAAAATGAGCATATTTAGAAAGCCTGTCCACAACCACCATGATGACTAATTTGTTGCATGACTTTGGGAGACTAGTGATGAAATCCATGGAAACATCCATCCAGACAGAGGCAAGGAGTGGAAATGGTCGTAAGGTTCCTAGTAACTTGACTTTTTCCCCTTTGTTGCATTGGCACACATCACATTCAGCTACAAAAGTAAGAATGACATTTTTCATGCCAATCCAAAAGAAAAAATGATGTGTGCGAGCATAAGTCTTCTAAAAGCTTGAATGTCCTACAATTTGAGATGAGTGAAACTCATCTAAGATGTGGGTTTTGAGTGTGGACCTTGGTGATATAACTACTTGATCCTTGTAGCGAAGAATCTCTTCCTACCAAGAGTAGTCTGTTGAAGAATTAGGATCTTCTCTTAACTTATTAATGAGTTGGGAAAGAGAGGGATGGGAGAACCATTCCGTATGGGCCTCTTCAATCCAATCCAGTATGGGTAGAGAGAGTGATAGCAAGGTGCTCTCATCCTCAAATTGGTGCGATAAAGCATCATCCACTACATTGTCATGCCCCTTCTTGTAAATGATCTCATAATCATATCCAAAAATTTTGGCAAGCCATTTATTTTTTTGTGGTGACGATAGACATTGCTCCAGAAAATGTTTTAGGGTTTGATGGTCCGTGCAGATTTGGAAAAGTCACCCAACAAGTATGGTCGCCAGGTGTCTACTACATGTAAGATGGCCATCATTTCATTCTCATAAATAGATTGACCCATATGTTTTACATTGAGTTGTTGGATGGTGAGAGTCAATGTTCTACCTTCTTGCATTAATATAGTGTCAATACATGTATCTGAAGCATCACAGTCAATCACAAAAGATTTTGTGAAGTCTGGTAGGGCCAATATGTGAGTGGAGCACATGGCCTGTTTGAAAGCCAAGAAGGCCTTGTGAGATACATCGATCTAGAGAAATGAATTTTTCTTGAGAAGATTAGTGAGAGGTCTAGCAATGCAACCATAATTGCAGACAAATTTGCGATAGTAGCCAATGAGATCTAAGAATCCCCTCAAACTCTTCAAGGTTTTTGGTTGGGGCTAATATTGCATTGCCTAAATCCTTTTTGGATCAACCCTCACTCCTTCATGACCCATAATGTGTCTCAAATACTCGACTTCTTGCACGCCAACAAAGAACTTGGATAATTTGACAAATAATTTGTGATATTAGAGCAGTTGCAATATCTGGTCTACATGTTAAATATGTTTGGCCCAAGTTATGTTTTAGATGACAATGTCATCGAAGAAGACCAGGACAAATTTTCAGATAAATTGTTTCACTAGGTGGTTCATGAGCCTCTAAAAAGTAGATGGAGCATTACAAAGACCAAATGGCATGACTAGGAATTCATAATGGCCTTCATGAGTTCAGAAGGCAACCTTGGGAATGTCTACTTCCTTCATACATATTTGATGATAGTCCGAGCAGAGGTCTAGCTTGGTAAAGAATTGAGCACCATGCAGTTCATCAAGCATATCGTCAATAACCAAAATAGGAAATTTGTCCTTGATAGTGAGCTTGTTGAGGGCTCGAAAGTCTGGACACATGCACCATTCTCCATATTTATTTAGAACCATGACCACGGGAGATGAATAAGGGCTGATGTTGGGACGAATAACACTAGCTTCAAGGAGTTCCTTAATAATTTTTTCAATTTCATTCTTTTGGGAAAACAAATATCAATATGGGTGGACATTAGACGGTTGGGCACTCGGGACCAAAGGATGCTATGATCATGTTCACCCCTAGAGGGCGTAAGCTCTTTAGGTTTGTCAAAGCCCCATTGGTGGCAATCTAATACCTTTTGCATCTCAAGATGAATATGAGGAGTTGTGGATTCATGGCTTGAATGACATTACATTGGGCAACTACTCCATGATTGCCCCTTTTTAAAAACTTCTCCCTTCGATGCAAGTTGATGATAGTAGGAGCACCTACCTGGAGTCCCCTTAATGTATGAATGTGGTTGTTCTACTTAAATCTCATATATAACTCCTGGAAATCCATTGCGATAGGGCCTAGTGTGTGAATCCATTAAGCACCAAGGACAATGTCACAACCATCCATTTCAATAGCAAACATGTGGGTATTTCGGTGGTATTCTCCCATTTGAAGCTTAATATTTTCACAGCGACCTTCACATTTCATGGTCCCCCCATCAACGATAAGGACTTGGAAATTAGATACCGCCTGCACAAGGAAATGAACAGCTTTTGCGACTCTCTTATGGACAAAGTTATGAGTGCTTCCACTATTGGTCGATGTTTACTAAAGCCTCATATTTTGAGAGTCTAAGGCAAAGAAATGCCAGCTAAGGCATGTAGTGATATAACCGACTCATCTGGCATAGCTGTGAGATCATTTTCGGTTTGGGTTTCCCCTGCTTCTTCCTCGGGAATCTCAAGGGATGGAGCTTCATCTGTTGAGTTTTTATTGATAGCATCAATTTGGAAGAATTTTGGTTCCTTGCATTTATGTCCAGGGGAGTACTTGTCATCACAGTAGTAGCATAGTCCTTGTTTTCATCTTTCGGCCATTTCTGATGGTGACACCTTCTGAAACTTAAGTGTTTGGGTGGGGCCCTAAGCCTGGGTGGGACGCACCTTAGCAATGAAATTTGGATGATTGGACTAGGCATTTAAGGAGATTTCCACATCTAAGGCCTTGTGACATGCGTCCAACCAAGTAACTAGGTGGTGTATCTGGACACGGGCTTGGATAGCTTCTTTTAAGCCACTATGAAACATTCCAAGTAGAACTCATTACCTAGATCATCAGTTTTGATGGCCAACTGCTCAAAGGTTGTAATGTAGTCCTTTATTGTACCTGTTTGCCGGATCTTTGTGAGACAACCCAAAAAATTAGCTTCCCAGACAAAGTGACCACATATGAATTTTGAGAACATATTCCAAGTTGCTCTCCCTGGATAAAATTTATGATGCCACTTCCACCACTGCCATCTCTCTTGGTCCAACTAAAGGGATCCCACATCAAGAGTAATTTCATCTTCGTAGATATCATTAAGGGAGAAATATTATTCCATTTATGCTACCCATACTACAGGGTTAGATCCATCAAATTTGCACATGTCCAGTTTGGGTGTCCAGTGGTTGGAAGAGTAGTGATTTCCATGGAATTGAATGTGATGGTTGGATTCTCCTTCTATATGTGTATCAATACTAAGCTCCTTCATATGAGACTTTGTTATAAGGTCTATTAGATGTGAGATTTGTTTAGTAATGCTCTCCTAGAAGTCTTCAAAACATTTTTAAGGGTGTTTCCCTCGTTCATTAGCCATAATTGGATATATGGTACCTAGTATACACCAACCCTAGTCAATTACTTAAGAGTAGTCTTCTTGGAAAGTGGGCAAGTTGGGGAGTCTAATGGCACAGGTCACTTCAAGTCACGTCGAAAAGAAAATTGGGACCGGTGAAAAATTGGGTGCTTACAAGTGAATGGTACCACTACGACCAGCTCGTCGTCTTGAAGCTTATGGGCTAAGTCTCTTGCAAGCGTCTGAAAGGATTTTTACTTCTCACTAATCAATACTGTAGTGGTCGGATTCTGGAAAGCTTGATCATGTCTAATGTCATGCAAAAATCGGGCCTGTATTGTAGTAACAGAAATCTCAAGGTCTTGGTACTGTTGCATGTGCTGCGACAATCTGATCTTGACTATAGAGACCAAAAACCTCACTCCACAAAGAGTTTGATTTGCACTTTGAAAACCCCAACTACTGAATATGACTTGCACGATGGCGGCAAAACCCCGACTGCTGGATCTGATCTACAAGATAAGGTAGAGGGTGATCTTCAGACAGCATAGAGAACTATGGTCACAAAGGAGTGTCAAGTGTTACATATCGCAATATACACAGGGGTCCAACAATAGTACTTGGTAGTTTGGAGATTTATGTGGTGGAAATTTTGAGAGTGGGAGCTCGGAAATTCCATAGACTACATTTTTAAGTCTACATTTCGAGTCTAGAACAAGACTCATCTTCACGACTGAATCTACAAAGAAGAGAAAAGATGGAGGTTATAAATATGGGCTATCACGCAGTTAAGGTTGGGGAGGTGACCAGTTAAAGAGATTTTTTATTTTTATTTATTCATTGACATTAAAAGTATATGATTTTTCTTTTGTTTTTACTTTTAATTAGTAAGCTTTAATTTAATTTAATTGTAATTCTTATTTTGACATTTAGTACAGTTGTTTGAATTTTGATTTTTATAAACTAATGAATTAGATTATGTTAATAAATTATAATTTAGATCCTATTTATACTAATTATTTTTATATAATTCATATCAATGCCATATTCTAAAATAAATCTTATGCATACATATTATAAGTATTTCACTATAGAAATATTTTAATAAGCTAATAGCTTTATGATAATGTATTTTAATATAAATCTTTATTCCTACTTAATTTAAGAGATCATGCTATTAGAGGATAAAGGTGATATTAATTATGTACATGATATTAGTAATTATTATTATTAATATTACAGGGGTAACAAAGGTTAAAACCAAAGAAGGGAGTGGCAAAAGAATGGAGTCCGAGGAATTTTTTTGCCACTCCCTTTGACTTTAACCTTTGTTACCCCTGTAATATTAATAATAATCATTACTAATATCGTATACATAATTAATATCACTTTGATCCTCTAATAACATGATCTCTTAAATTTCCGCCTGAAGCCCTTGGGGTTAGGCCTTGCTGGTGGATCGTGGGGCTAGATTCCCTTCGGGGTCGATCAACCTAGATTTTTCCGTGGACGTAGCAACCACCCATTGACCAAGGTGTCCGTGAACCACATCCAAAAAAAAAAAATCATGATCTCTTAAATTGAGTAGGAATAAAAATTTATATGAAAATACATCATCATAAAGATATCACATTAATAACATTAGCTTATTAAAAATATTTCTATAGTCAAATACTTATCATAGGTATGCATAAGATTTATTTTAGAATATCGCACTGATATGAACTATATTAAAATAATTAGTATAAATGGGATCTATATTATAATTTATTAACATAATCTAATTCATTAGTTTATAAAAAACAAAATTCAAACAGCTATACTAAATGTCAAAATAAGAACTACAATTAAATTAAAATAAAGCTTCCTAATTAAATATAAAAACAAAAGCAAAATCATATACTTATAATGTCAATGTAAATAAAAATGAAAAATCTCTTTAACTGGTCGGCTCCCCAACCCTAACTGCGTGATAGCCCATATTTATAACCTCCATCTTTTCTCTTCTTTGTAGATTCAATCCTGAAGATGAGTTGTGTCCTAGAATCGAAACATAGACTTAAAAATGCAGACTATGGAATTTCTGAGCTCCCAATCTCAAAATAGTACTTGGCCCAATATTTCAGGGCGCTAACTAAGGAGGATCGACTATACCCTTAGTCGTGCTACCCGACTACCCTATTGTACGTGCGAGTAATCTCCCCAAGTGTTGTTCTCAGTGTACTGTAGCAACAAGATGATCGATGGCTTATCTAAGGTTAGTTTTGAGGCGAGCATAGGGGGTTTCCGATATACCGAAGGGTACATGGAAGTGTAGTCTATGCGCAGTTTTGTCTAATGCGCTACTACTCGAAGGGGTACCCACAGGGGTTACAACGGAGTCCAACAAGAGTTACCAACTCTTGTAGTTCCTGCATGCATGCCTCCCCAAATCTATAGGTTTATGCGTTCAACAATAGATCCCATGATTTAAAGATGCCAGAACACGTCTCTAGCTTTAAAAAAATTCTACAAAAAATTTGAGGTAAAAATGGCCCTGGAAAGCGCTCTAATACCACTTGTTATGCTTTTCACCTGCGAGAAATCCAAAATACCAGAAATACGAAGAAATATAGCCCAGAACACAGAATTATCACATGAAATGAGAAAAACTGCAAAGTATTTTATTATTCAGAAACAAATTCAATGTCCACTTGGCTCTTCGAGGGGGCAACCTCCAACATAGTAGAGCTCAATTACGATAATAATCAATGATATTTCCCTTACCAAATAAGATGATTTATAACTAAATGACATCTAAAACCCTAATTACTAGTGGCCCCTTGCATAACAAGGGTTAACCACTTTATTTATTAACTATGGCCCATTTATAAACTAAGTGTGGTCCCTTTTCTCTAATGCAGGTCAACCAATTACAATTATTAATGCGGGCTTTATTGACTCTCTAACTAACTGTGACTCTAAGTCAACCCATTGGGCTTATTACATAAATAAAGGGGTTAGGGTTGGACCCTAACACCCTCAGCTTACCACCCGGTTCTGGCTCAGTTGGTGGATTTTCATGCAACATGTTAGACTAGGGATTTATCGGACTTATGTCGTCTTGTCGTGAGTGAATTGAAAATTAAAGTACTCTATCATACCATGACATGATGATTAAGAAGGAGATGGATAAGGGGAACATGAGAGAACACACCTTTGTAGCTGAATATGCAAGCAAATCAATCAAGATAAAGCAAAGGGACACTTGTTTGCGACCACTGCTCAAGATTGAATATCACTGAAGACTCCTCATCTCTAAGCCATATAGAGGTGAACATAAGAGCATTCTCAAGAAGACATATACCAAGAAGCAACAAGAATGACTTGACATTTCCATGTCATCATGCAATCCATGTCATCATGTAGTCCGTGTCATCATGCAGTCCATGTCATGAGTGTTATGTCATATCATGTCATGAGTCATCATGTGCCACATCACTTTTATGGATTATGTAAATTCTTATTCAAAATATATTGTAAAGTCGAAGTCCAAAGGACATGTACAAAATATGAAGAGCCATGTAAAGTCAGAAAGTCATAGGAAATCAAACAATCATGAGGGTAGTCAAAGAGTCACAAAGGAGGTGAAGCATCAACCCATTGGTTATATATACACATTCATTGTATGAGCAAAGGACTTTTTAATGTTGGCTCATCCCACAAGGTATTAGAGAGACAAGTTAGTTGTTTTGGGGAGCAATTAGTGGCTCCAACGCTCCACTATTGGAGCTAGTGGTGTTTGTTGTATACACGTTTTTGGGGAAGTTTACTTAATATATGAAGCCTGATGGCCAACGTATTCCTCATGCATGGATTATGAGTGTTTGTAAGGTTGTTCTATGAATGTTTATAATTCATATTTGATTTCACCTGTACTAAAGTAGTTGAACTATTTTGGTTATTTTAGTGCTTATCATACTGAGAATGTGTTGTAATGGTTGCAATGCCCATCGCATCTTTGTGGACTATTTTTCTTGGTGTTAGACATATGCCTCTTGTTTGTGTGTGTTTCTATCAGAGTGGTATTATTACCTCTCTCTTAGAGGCTCACTTTATCTTCCCTCTGTAGTAGAAGAACCTTGACACACCTACAACCAAACACTGACCAGGCACACTTACTTGCTTTTTGAAGGCACACATGTGTTTATCTCTCTTGCTGACAGTTAGAGCCAAGGAAAATCTTTAAGAAAATGGTAACTGGGTTGTATTTTGAATGAGGCTATTATCCCAAATGGTGTGAGGTCTAATTGGGACCACATATCTGGGAGACCCCCTCGAATGTTGGCAGGTCCAACACTATCAACAGGTGCATTTACAAGCATATAGTTACATGTTCAGTAATAAATATATGAAAGACCAATGTAAATCCAGAGCATGCATTATAATTCATTAACAAATAATAAACACTTATATTTAATTCTTACATGGCAACTGAGTCTAGTACAAGGACTCTCCACCCAACCATAGACAGTTGTAGCCACAGTCACCCCCAAGCGAGATTCCAGAGTCTGAGAGGGATGCTTGCTTCAACAGGTAGATTTTAGTTGTTGACAAGTGCAGTGACTCCAAAGGACCTCCTTCCTCAATCCCAAGTTGTATATCGTCCTTTGCCAACACTATGGGCCCAAAGGTGTTCCACCTCACGTGAGTGTACACACACAATGATTCACACCTTCCAAGAGTCCAAAATCCACTATAACCATGTATTCAACCAAATCTACCTTGTAAAGTGCTTCAAGATGTTCTCTTCCCAAGTTGTTATAGGGATCCAGAGACAACTATCTCAACCCATAGCCTCTAAGGGATCCAAACTATTACAGGGCTCTAGATATTTTATCCCAACCCACAACGTCTAGTGACCCAAGTTGTTACAGGGCTCGAGAGGCCTTTGTCTCAACCCATAACCTCCAGGGACAAAAGATGTTATAGGGCTCCAGGGATTCAATCTCAACACATATGCTCCAGGGACCCCAAGTTGTTCCATGGATCTAGAGATTAGTAGCTCAACCCACAACCTTTGGGGAATATGAAAACCAATCCCCTTCTCTTCTCTTCAGCCATCTCCGCCGACCTGCCTCTAACTTCCTCTTTGAATCCTCTTTGATCATTCTTTTTTTTCTCCTTTTCCCTCTCTCTGTGTGTCCCTTGAATGCTTCCTTTATTTTCTAAAAAAAAAAATTCCCTCTGCCTTGAAATTCACAACTCCTTTTTCCTAGACCTATATTTTTTGTCCTCTTTTCCTTGTTACCTTTTCTCAAGAACCATGGGTTATTGATTGTGTACCTTATGTTGTAGTTCATTCAAATTTGAGGGTTGATTCATTAATTTCATGCACCAACAGTCTTAATGGATGTCCAAGCAGCTCCAGATTTCTTATACCAATTCACAACATCCCATGCAAGCCATCCTCATTCCCAGCTCTGGAATCTGTATCCCTTGACTTAGTTCTCTCTCTCTCTCTCTCTCTCTCTCCATATATTCATAGTGTGATTACAATTCCTTTTTATGATAGAACCTTGGGTAGGGTTGTCACAATCCCCTCCCCCTTGTGGGAACATCACCCTCAGTGTTCTTTCACCCATAGGCCATAAATTTTTTAAAATGCAAACATATTGTTTCATTAATTTTTATATACACATCTCTATACAATATTTACAAATACATACAGACTTGCTTATGTAGTAAACAAGAAAGGGAAGTATGCCTTCATGGCATCAATTGTTTCCCATGTGGCCTCCTTTGGCCCAAAGTGCTTCCACTGCACCTTGACTTATTCTATGGCTCAATTCCGGAACTTGAGACTCCTCTGGTATAGAATGCACATTGGTTCTAGCTGGAAATATCCTTCCGGTTCCACCTGTAGCACAAACCAATCAATCACATGAACAAAGTTTGGTATGTATCTTTTAAGTAAAGAAACATGTAAAACATCATGAATTGTAACTGAAGAGGTAAAGTTGCTCTGTATGCCATTGGTTCAATCCTTTCAAGGATTTCAAATGGTCCACAGTATTTGTTTAGTCAATTTAGTGTGTCCTAAATTGCTACATTAATTATCAATCCGAGATTCGTAAGCTGATGAAGTGTGGCGCACTATATGTGCAAGACAACCTTTTTCTTACTTTTTGTCGTTTTTGATTTTTATTTTGTTTTGGGGGTTTTTATCTTTCTTTATCTCCTAATGTGAATGGAAATCCTATCCCTGAGTTTTAAGAATACTTTAGAAGGCAAGTTTGGGTATAGATTTTAAGGCAATTATGTCCTCTATAATGAGTTCCAGAACTTAACACTTCAAAAGGTCTTAAAACATGCTAATGATGAAATTAATACTTGAACAAAAATGAAAATGTGCTTCTATTCAGAACAATTAATGAATTATTGATCATGAAACCATTATCTCTGCTGCTTATCCAAGTGCAGAAAGAAAAATGAGTTAAGCTACTGCATTCAACAAATCAAACTAATCAATTCACTTCATTCATAGTCTGATAGCTCGCCAGGTAGTCTAAGCTATGGCTTTAGGAGATAACATCAATGATATGAGCAAGTTGATATCTAATTGTAGAAAAGTAAAACTAAAATCAAATCACATCATTCATAGTCCGAGAGCTCGCCAGGTAGTCTAAGATATGGCTTTAGGAGATAACGTCAATGATATGAGCAAGTTGATATCTAATTGCAGAAAAGTAAAACTAAAATCAAATCACATCATTCATAGTCCGAGAGTTCGCCAGGTAGTCTAAGCTATGGCTTTAGGATATAACGTCAATGATATGAGCAAGTTGATATCTAATTGCAGAAAAGCAAAACTAAAATAAAATCACATCATTCATAGTCTGAGAGCTCACCAGGTAGTCTAAGTTATGGTTTTAGGAGATAACGTCAATGAAATGAGCAATTTGATATTTAAGCTAACTAACAAAGCAAGTAAATAAAACTGAAATCAAAGCATACTTGGAATTTAAAAAAAAACTAAGAAAAGCAAAGTCAGCAGAGAGGCTAATTCCATGTCACTAGTTATTGCAAAAGCTGTATGAAAATGCCCGGGCCTACTCTATCCTGAAACACACACACACTGATCATTTTTATCAACAATATACATAGCTGAAAAATCATGTACATAAATGAAATGCTAATACCATAACAAATGAAATATACACAGGTGGATAACTTATGAAATATGTGCAATGGAAATGAGGAAACAATGCATAAAAACTTTACAGCAATAAGGAAAATGAAACCTCAGCATGTAGGGGCCCTCTGCACAGCCTCAGTCAATAGGCTATTAGTCAAGAATTATGCTCACGCAATCATGTAAAAATAGAGTCTTCTTTTATATTTCAATACACAATTACAACAACAAGACTTAGTGTCACGGCACATAAAACTTTAACAACAAAATTACATCAACAAAGACTAACTCTATGCGTGTAAAAACACGTTATTTATAACAAAAAAAAGTCATAACTGTTTTCCTATGAAATATCTTTAACTGAAGACACGTAAAAGGACAGCGTCCGTAAGCTTAGCATATTGGTTGCTGAGATTATTCAATCTAACAAGAGTGGCTATTGGATTCACATCGTGGGGCAGTCTACAGGTGGAAACATGACCCCAGGGATCTAGGAACGGCCACGAATCCTTCAGAAACCTTCACGTGTTTAAAAATAGAGTACGGTTGCCGTAGGACTCCTACGTTGGACCACCATTTGACCACCATTGACCACGACTTTCCTTAATGAATCCAGCTAAACCAATAGGACCTGATCCATGTCCATGTCATTTCTAACTTGCCCACGTGCCTTGTTCTTCTTGATGACACCTGCAACCTGGAGTTTAACAAAAACAGCTGTGGAAAGTTGAATCAGCTACGGAAAGTGGCTGCATTACGCAGCTCATGAGCAAAATCTACTTCAGACAGCAAACACAAAAACATAGTTAGAAAACCATTTCAATGCTCTTTTAGAACCAATATGCAGTGATTTTTGATAGCTTATGAGGTCCAGGTGAGGGAAAAAATTCTAGGAAAGTGTGTAGGAGATATGCAAGTTCAGGGCTCAACATACCCCCGCTATGAAGGTGTTGCATGTCCCCATGCAACCAAAACTTTGACCATCGTTCTTTTAGTTCATGTGTTCTGAGACCTCTGCTAGCACATCCAGTCTTCTTCTCTTCTTTCTTGGTACCATTATCATCCTAGGCTTTCTCATTAGGCACTTGAATTTGAGGTTGATAAGAGCTCTACTCAACCTCTTGCTCTTTTTCTTCAACTTCCTATTCTTCTTCTGCCACAGCCCAAGATGCAACGTGGTATTTTCATGAATGATCTTATCCAATTGGTTTTGTTCATTTAATGTTTCATTTTCTCTTTTGATGTGTCTATTTAAGACCTCCAGTTTAAAAACTTCATGTTTCAGTGATTGGATTAGAGCTTCCTGTGCTGCATTAGGCTGGGTAGATGAAGTGCCTGGATCTGTGGCAGTCTTCTCCAACAACTCGATATAATCATACATTTCTTGCTAGTTTGGGTCTATCTCAGGTGTAGTCTTTCTTGGGTTGACCCCAAAATCCGGTTGAGAAGGGCTGATCTCAAAATCTTGCCAAGAGGGACTCATGTCAAAATCTGGCTGAGAAACAGGAGTATGGTGTGGGCTACGGCCAAGAGGGATTGCTGGAGGCTGTTCCGGTGTTTCCCCTCCTAAGTCAATGAAGTGGGGCCCTTTAGTTTGTATTGTCCTCAATTTCCCTTTAAGTCTGGAACTTCTTCTTAAATTTTGTGAGCTAGTATCGTCTTTCTCCACACCCTATTTTTCTTTCCCTTTCTTCTTTGCTGCAGCTGATTGTTCCTGAAGATAAACTAGTCTTTCAGACAATATTTGATGGTCCTCTTCTGAGGAAGGTTCTGGGGTTTAATAGGCAGCCTCAATGTTTCTTTCCCCTTTAATTTTCTCTCTTTCCTATCCTCAGTTCCTTCTTTCTTACTTTCAGTCAGCTTCTCTTCTTGATTAATTTCTTTGGCTATGTTAGTAGGAGTGTCTTGAATTCTGATATTGGTTTTCTTTCTCCTACTTTTCCTTGCTGAGCTGCTCTCTGGTGTTTCAAGTGGATCTTGAAAGAAGTTTTTAACCAAAAACTGTTCCGAGGTGTCCTTCTTTTCCTTCAACTGTTTTTCAATTAAAATTTTCACAAGCCCGTGATGGTACAGGTGGGATTCTATGTCCTCCAGATTCTTTTGGACAGTTACGGACATCTTTTTCGAACTATTCAATAAAAAGTAAGGCAAATTGAGGGTTTGATTTTCTAGGGATTTCATCAGCAATCGAGTGTGGTACATATACATGGACCCAAATCGTCCTTCACAAGTATTGAACTTTTGGATTATCAATAATAAATTGGCCCACTTTTCTTCTAAAGCATAGACAGGGATTCCTCGTTTGAAAATAGTTATATCCATACCTGGATTGCGTAGGATAACCCTCCAGGCCCTCTCGTCAAAGCTTTTGTTCTTGAACCACCGTTCTCCCTCCTGTGGGAGTTCCGTTGCGGCTGTTATAGATGCCTCTGTGACAGAAAATTTAAGGTCTCCAACTTCAACCTCCAGGCCGTTAAAAGACCTCCCAAAAGTCTTCGTAATTTCCTTATTGTAGCCTCTGATTTTTTGAATGAACCGTAGCCACTGTGCCTTCCTTAGTATGCTTTTCAATTGCAGATACCCCTCCATGAATTTGGGCCCTTCCGGTTCTACTCTCAACAAAAGACCCATTCCTTTCCTCCTGCCTTAAAATACGTCTGCGTGAGTAATGGATGAACAGAGGTGAGACGGTTGGGTTAGCGGGGAATGGACAAGGTTTATGGAGAAAAACTAGTGATTGTAAATGGAGAAATAGAGAACAGGTAGTGGGAATTAGTTCACAGAGCGGAGCGGAGGCTTATGTGAACAAGGTAGAGATACAAATGTAACTTCAATAGAACAGTAGGGGAGTGAAGTGAGCCCGACAGAGTTTTGAACTAGATGGTTGCGGAGTAGACGTTAGCACATTTACAAAATGGTTGTAGAATTTGTGCGGCGGAGAAGAGCCGTGATCAAATCGACCACGTCCTCCTAATTACCCGGTTTAATAGGTGGAGTGTCAAAGTACAACCGAACACGAGTTAAATCTGGAGGTTGGTCATGAGGCCATTTAAAAATTGATGCAAAGTTCGTGGAGGAATCATGTAAAGGTCGTCGAACGGTTATGGAAGCTATCAATACCAATCATTACATATAATGGAGCCATGGTTTCATAACTATATAAAAATTTGCTTTGAATGCTATTTGAAATGAATCTTACTTATACCTTGGAATTTTTGCCACTTTCGTCCCTTAACCTTTGATTAGCTGCTCCTCGTTGATGCTTTTAGGTGCTTCATGTCTTTAGAAGATTTCCTTTGTTATACCTGCATTTGGTTCTTTTTATTATTTGGCCAACATTTGACTGTCATTGTTGAATAACATAGTGCCAGCTGCGAAATCAACAACTGGCTGCGGAATCAGTTTGTAGCTGCGGAAACAGGATTCAATTGCGGAAACTGATATAATGAACATATGACTGAATGGAGATGGATGAATGATGATTGAGTGAACAAAACTTGGCCATGAAAAGACTTTTATTGGTGGAATGAAATGAAATGAATTGAAATGGAGTGAAGAGTGAAATGAAGTGAAGTGAGGTGAAATGAAGTGGAATGAGAGAGATTTTTTTTTGAAAATATAGGGCGTCAGAAGGTTATGATTTTCACCCTGTATTTTCTGTATAAGACTGCTAATTAGTGATTGGTTTTCAGGCTTATTCAATTTTTTATTTTTTTTAGAAACAAAAAGAAAACAAGGACTAGGCTGGTGGAGAAGAAGGATTCTTCTTCACCAGCCTTATTGCAGAATTATCCTGAAAGATTTTGACAAATTCCTCCTTCGAGAGTGGCTTATGATAGATCTTTAATCGGTGACCATTCACAATAAGAGGAATTTGATACTCATCACTGGTTTTGATTCTTACCGCTCCATTACTAAAGACTTTGTCGATCTCATATGGCCCAAGCCAATGAGTTTGAAATTTACCTTTGAAGTCTTTGAACTTGGAATCAAATAGCAATGCCCAGTCTCCTTCTTGAAACTTTTTCTCTTTGATGTATTTGTCATGCGACTTAGCTCTTTGATATTGAACTAGATTAGTTCTTAGGATTTCCTCCTGTCTGATCTCATCTAGTTCATTCAACTGCTCCATTCTATGCTTTTGGGCTTCTGATAGATCCATTCCCAACTGAACTACCATCTTGAAAGTTTTAACTTGGAACTCAATGGGGAGTAGGACTTCTTTCCC
>APFE031671776.1:57427-101307 GCA_000404065.3 Pinus taeda | reverse complement strand
ACCTAGTTACACTTCCCCGGCAACGCCGCCAAAATGTTTAGTCAATTTAGTGTGTCCTAAATTGCTACATTAATTATTAATCCGGGATTCGTAAGGTGATGAAGTGTGGCGCACTACATGTGCAAGACAACCTTTTTCTTACTTTTTGTCATTTTTTATTTTTATTTTGTTTTGTGGGTTTTTATCTTTGTTTATCTCCTAATGTGAATGGAAATCCTAACCCTGAGTTTTAAGAATACTTTAGAAGGCAAGTTTGGGTATAGATTTTAAGGCAATTATGTCCTCTATAATGAGTTCCAGAACTTAACACTTCAGAAGGTCTTAAAACATGCTAATGATGAAATTAATACTTGAACAAAAATGAAAATGTGTTGCTATTCAAAACAATTAATGAACTACTGTTCATGAAACCATTATCTCTGCTGCTTATCCAAGTGCAGAAAGAAAAATGAGTTAAGCTACTGCATTCAACAAATCAAACTAATCAATTCACTTCATTCATAGTCTGATAGCTCGCCAGGTAGTCTAAGCTATGGCTTTAGGAGATAAAATCAATGATATGAGCAACTTGATATCTAATTGCAGAAAAGTAAAACTAAAATCAAATCACATCATTCATAGTCTGAGAGCTCGCCAAGTAGTCTAAACTATGGCTTTAGGAGATAACGCCAATGATATGAGCAAGTTGATATCTAATTGCAGAAAAGTAAAACTAAAATCAAATCACATCATTCATAGTTTGAGAGCTTGCCAAGTAGTCTAAGCTATGGCTTTAGGAGATAACGTCAATGATATGAGCAAGTTGATATCTAATTGCAAAAAAGTAAAACTAAAATCAAATCACATCATTCATAGTCTGAGATCTCGCCAGGTAGTCTAAGCTATGGCTTTAGGAGATAACGTCAATGATATGAGCAATCTGATATTTAAACTAACTAACAAAGCAAGTAAATAAAACTGAAATCAAAGCATACTTGGAATTAAAAAAAACTAAGAAAAGCGAAGTCAACAAAGAGGCTAATTCCATGTCACTAGTTATTGAAAAAACTGTATGAAAATGCCCGAGCCTACTCTATCCTGAAACACACACATACTGATCAGTGTTATCAACAATATACATAGCTGAAAAATCATGTACAGAAATGAAATGCTAATACCATAAAAAATGAAATATACACAGGTGGATAACTTATGAAATATGTGCAATGGAAATGAGGAAACAATGCATAAAAACTTTACAACAATAAGGAAAACGAAACCTCAGCGTGTAGGGGCCCTCTGCACAGCCTCGATCAACAGGCTATTAGTAAAAAATTATGCTCACAAAATCATGTAGAAACAAAGTCTTCTTTTATATTTCAAAACACAGTTACAACAACAAGACTTAGTGTCATGGCACAGTAAACTTTAACAACAAAATTACATCAACAAAGACTAACTCTATGCGTGTAGAAACGTGTTATTTATAACAAAAAAAAGTCATAACTGTTTTCCTATGAAATATCTTTAATTGAAGACACGTAAAAGGACACCGTCCGTAAGCTTAGCATACTGGTTGCCGAGATTATTCAATATAACAAGAGTGGTTGTTGGATTCACATCGTGGGGCAGTCTACAGGTGTCAACATGACCCCAGGGATCTAGGAACGGCCACGAATCCTTCAGAATCCCTCACGTGTTTAAAAACACAGTCCGGTTGCCATAGGAATCCTACGTTGGACCACCATTTGACCACCGTTGACCACGGCTTTCCTTAATGAATCCGGTTAAACCAATAGGACCTGATCCATGTCCATGTCATTTCTAACTTGCCCACATGCCTTGTTCTTCTTGATGACACCTGCAACTTGGAGTTTAACAAAAACAATTGAGGAAAGTTGAATCAGCTGCGGAAAGTGGCTGCATTCCGCAGCTCATGAGCAAAATCTACTTCAAATAGCAAACACAAAAACATAGTTAGAAAACCATTTCAATGCTCTTTTAGAATCAATATGCAGTTATTTTTGATAGCTTATGAGGTCCAGGTGAGGGGGAAAAGTCTAGGAAATTGTGTAGGAGATATGCAAGTTCAGGGCTCAATAGTATTGTGGTGCCAACTTGGTACACGTCCCAATTCTCAGCGAACTCTTCTTAGGTTTAATTCTCAGATATACATGCTCCCAAACTTGGAACTATTTGTGCATCCTATGCTAATATGCATAACTTTTCTGTTTATCTTATGTCACCTTTAGGTTATGATTTATTCTCTGAACCTGTTGTTCCATATCTCTGAGCATATTTGGCCCTACATGGATCTTGCTAACTGGGTCACTCCAACTAATAAGAGTGTTGCAATTCCTACCATACAACGCCTCATATGGGATCATCCTTATGGATTCTTGGTACTGTAGTTGTATGCAAACTCCAAAAGTGGAAGGTATTCTTCCCATCGCTTCGGTTGGTTCATCACGTATGTTCGTAACATGTCTTCAAGGATTATGTTGATCCTATTTGTTTTCTTGTCTGTCCATGGATTATAGGTTGTGCTAAATGTCAATTATGTTCCCAACTATGCGAACAATTCCTTCCAAAATCTGGAAGTAAATCTGGCATCCCTGCCTCAAATAATTTTCTTTGGAATGCCCTATAGCCTCATGATATCTTTTATGAAGATTTGTGTTATATCACTAACTGATTTAGTGGATTTAATTGTTATGAAATGAGCTACCTTGCTCATCTTGTACACCACTACCATAATTGCATCATGTTTTCTGGATGTTTTTGGACTTCATGTAATAAAATTCATCGAAATTACCTCCTATTTCCATTCTGGTATGGGGATAGGTTGTAACAATCCTGCCAGGTGTTTGCATTCAACCATTACCCACTGGGATTATATGCATCTTTCCATGAAGTCAACCACTTCATTTTTCAAATTTGGCCAATAGTAGGACTTTTTAATGGTATTAAGGGTCCCAGATGACCCAAATAAGGCTTAACATGGGATTATCTCACTATAGGTCGTTTCATTTCCGCGTTATTAGGCACATAAACCTTGCTTTTGAACCTGATTAGCCCATCCTTATTGAGGTTATATTCTTCATCCTCACCATGATGTTGTAGCAACCTTTCTCTTAATTGTAGATATTTCTCATCTTTAAGGCCAACACTTTTGATATTTTCTGTCAAATTCGTCGTGTAAGAACTTACCACTGCTAAATAGTTTGTCTAATTTCTTCTGATGAGGGCATCAACGAACTTGTTTTTTTTACCTTTTATGTACTTAATTTCAAGGTCAATTTCATTGAGCATGGCTAGCCCTCTTACTTGCATAACATTAAGCTTTGGTTGTCCAAACAAATATTTGAGTCCACTATGGTGAGTCGTGAGTGTGAATTTTCTATCAAGGAGGTAATACCTCTATTATCACATATAATTTTTTGTTAAAAATTATTTATATGGGAAAATTTTGTTGGTGTTTAAGGTTGCACTTGCTCTCAAGATTATTATGATGGTAACCTCAAATGAAGATAATGATAGAAAATGAAAAATTTCACAAACCAGAATATTTGTCATAATTGTTGTAGAGTTTTGAAAACTATAAAAGAATCTAACAGAATTGTTAGAGCATTATCGGGTGTTGGAATTTGGCAAGCCCAGTGACAACATCAAGGAAGAGTAGAAAGTAAATAACTATGCCAAATACAAATGGACACAATGATAGTTTTGACAAGAATGTTATCTCTTCATTGAACTCATCAACAACTAAATTGGATGAAATCCATTCTGATTTATTTTGGAATTCAAATGATGTTTCAAGGGATTTATGTGTTAGTGATGCACTCGATGGAGATGGTTATGATTACAATTATGAGAGAACTCCTTTGGCTACAACATATTGGCACTCAAATCCAGGTGCCAGGGAGTACACTTATTTCACATACAGTGATGTTGTATCTTTTTTACGCAGTTCAGATGTAGCTTCTTGGAGCACAGAGAGCTTTGGGGATTCCACAAATACAACGGATTGTGCCAAGATGACAATTTGATGATTTGGAGCAACTTGATCCACATCTTCCTTGCCTAAAGTGTTCAATGGCTAATTCCAATTTTGTATTGATTACCTTGTTCTCCTGAATGCTTGGATGACTTCTAAAAAATGTTCTCAACCTAGATCTTGGATCTTCAATCTTGAGAAGGGAAGTATTTCCCTACTAATCCACCATTGAATACCAATGTATTGTTTGCCTCACCTTCTATATGGCACTATACAATTTCCCATCCACTATGCTCGTCTAGCTACATGATTTTTCTTCTCTCAATATTGGGTGTAGTAATTGCTTGGGACTACTCATTGTTGTGGTTACAACACATTGACAATACATTTTAACAGAGAAGTGGAGAGGGAATATTTGGACACTGTACTCTCAAGGCTACTCTCATTGTGTGTCTACTATTCATTGTTTTCTGAGCAAGATGCACTGGATGGTAAAACCATTGACACACGGATCTGATGCTTGTTGCAATCTTGAGATTTGTCAGTTGCTCAGTGGATCAGTATCGAATTGAAGTCTATTCATTAGGAAAGTGAATATTCTAGTAGAGGAACTTGGAAGAAACACCAATATTGGTTGCTTTGAAAGAATTTTTTCCATTGCAAAAAAGTGGCAATATAGCAAATAAAAGTGAAGGAAAATTATCATTTTACCTTTTATCTTGAAAAATTGATTCATGGAGTATTATTTTACTTGTTGATACATTGCACATTCAAGTAATACAGATAAATTATAAAAATGTTATTAGCAAAATATGAAGTCATTATTGATTGGGGTATATCTGTTTGAGCCCTATGGAGAATATCACTTGCCACGATGAGAGAATGTAGAACATATCAATCGTGGTAACAAAAATATATTTGTTCAGATTGATGGAGAGAATATTTACTGCATTTGAATTTCTGGTTGACTACAGTGTTGGCAGTACACGAGGATTCAATGCCAGGGTTTAGGCAGGTTATTTGGGCATAAGTGCAAACTTGGACCAGTCAAAAGGAGGATATGTATTTTATATAATATGACTAGTTAAGGGTCAATAATAACTAAGAAGAGCTACATGGTTGATGTTATTTGATAAAGTTGAAATTACTTTAGTGTTTATCCATAATTCAACAGGAATCTCAAATTTTGTACTACTACTTTTTGGTGGTTTAATTTTCATGGAGAAGGGCCTGGTTGTTTGAGAATGTTAAATGGATACTTGGAGTTAGAATAAATCTACTTGCCATAGAGCTACAACAGAGATATGAAGGCAGTTGGTGTTGTGGATTCTCCTTGTGATGTGATTTTTAAGCTTATCATGGGGATGGATGAAACTCGATATGAACGGGATTGCAGTTTTAACCTGGAAGCATGGTAAAAGAGGTATATGGTCATACTACAATTATTTATTACAAATTGTAGCTAGACTGGTTTCTGATGATTGTATGGCGACATGATTTCTTCTATGTACGCTATTGGCGATGAAATGAAGATGGAAGTTATGTTGTTCTACTTCGCTCAAGGGAACATGCAAACTGCCCTCCACAACCTGGTTTTGTACGAGCCAATATTGAGAGTGGGGGATTTACCATAGATCCTTTGAAGCCATGCAATAAAGGAGAACTTCGATCCTGAGTCCAACATCTTATGCAAATTTACTTAAAGGGTTGGGGTGTTGGTTATTTTCTTAGCTTCCAGCAGCAATGCCTACTTCAAATGTTAAATAATGTTGTTGGCTTGCGCGAGTGGTTCTCTCAGAGAGATGATTGTGATGAGTTGCCACACATCCAAATAATGGAAAACATGTGCTATGAGCTTGTAGGAAATAAAGGTTAGAAACAACAACAAGCCCCCATTAAACCTAGTCCGTATGTAGATCAAATGCCTAGGGGTAGTGAAATTCCAGATGAAGAGTCTGATGAAGAGTCTGATGAAGATGAGGATTTCCAAGTTCTTGATCAAGAGATGGATTCACAAAAGTCCCCAAAGGAAATAAAAACATAGTAACCAAAGTAGGGGAAGAGGAATTAATTGATGCTATTTATTTATCATGTTTCTTTGGTTCATTGCAACGAGATGATAAGGATACATGGTGTGACTACTAGACCATTCCAGATGCAAAGAGATTTTGAGTTTGTAGCAAACATTTCATCTTTGATGGATCTGAGGTCCCCATTGGGGAGCCTTTAATGCAGCTTATTAAAATTGTCGTTGCAATTAACAAATATAACATGCTACTTCTTCCCCTAGAGTCCATGTTGGCTTCTGCATCAAATGCAGTAATTGGTATTATCAATAGGGAAGGTGAAGAGAAGATGGAAATCTTTGTGGGTCATGGTCAAGCATTGATCTAATTACTTAATTTAAAGCTTGAAGAGGTTTTTCCTGTTTTGAAACCCACAATTCCAGTTCTTCTGAACACTATGAAGGGGTTGCATATAGTTTTAACCAGACTTACACGGACTACAAGCTTTGATGTTGGTGTTCTCCATAAATCTCTTGAAGGTGTTGGAGAAATTCAGGAAACACGGGCTCAAGAATAATGCAAACAAATTTTCAAAATAAATAACACAGGATTATCTGGCAATCCATGTTAGTTGAGTATTCAAACGATCAAATCCAGTGTTTCAAGAGCATGTGGCAACATTCAAGTATTTTGGTGTATAGGTGGAAAAGTACTCAGCAACTGTGCATTTTTTCCTAATTTGAAGGCAATCGACTCTTTTGAGTTCCTAATTTTGTACAACAAATCAGAGATTTGTCTATCTTGGGTTTATTGTTAGATTTTTTTATCCTAAACAGTAGTAGCAACTAGTAGATTTATTTCTTTATAAAAACCAATATTTTCAATGTAATAGGGGTTAGTGTTCATGGTTGAGGACTCTGGAGGGCATTGTATGTTTTTAGAAAAGTTTTGCCAGTGCTTGAAATGAAAGACAAAAGATGATTTGTAGGGATTCCTGTGTCAGATCTTGATGATGTGCGCTCCTTGGTTCTTGTAAGTTAGTCTTATGTGCTTACATCTTGTGAATGTATCTCTTCTTTCTTGGATAAAAACCAGATGTTTAACTCAAGATTCATCTTAAATGGTGTTCATTTATTTTTGCCAAGTGGTTAATGTTTTCGTCTTAAATCAACACTTAGAATTCATCTATAGTTTGATTCTTTCTGTGTTGTCTTCCATTTTTCTCACACTCATCCTCCTACAACGATTTAAACTTAATTTCATCACCAAGACTACCTACCTTGCCCCTATGAAGAAACCCCTTTCTCTTTGCATCATATCACTGGAAAAAACTGATTTGACATGACTCTATGCCCAATGGAGGCGCTCCTCTGCACCCACCACCGTTAAAAACTCAACGCAAGAAAGCTCGCCATCTAAGTAACCCACCAGCTTAAGCCAGGAGCCAACAACATTGCTTCTACCAATCCCAACATCATAGGTTAACGATTACCTGCGTGCAGGTGGTATAATTTGTAATACCTAAGGTAGGTTACGGGCATTGAGCATTTGACTAAGCAAACCATTAGCACTTGGGTCGTTTTATAAAGCCAACCAGACACATATTGGGTCGTTTTATAAAGCCAACCAAACGCACCTTGATAAGGCATGGAGCGTTTGACTAGATAAACCAGATGCAGTAATGGGCGTTTGACTTTCGTTTTGGATTGGGGAATAAAAGCTTTCACCATTGCTTCTTCTTAAACTGTCTTTGCCTCTCCTGTCTCTCCGCCTGCTGGTGGTGTCCCCGTCCCTGATGCTGCTTTCCCCCCTCCTTCTATTCTCTCCGTCTATCTATGTGACACACGATACAAGATGGATGGTTACCAAGGTCTTTAGCATGGGTATAAGGTATCTATGATCCCTTGTATCTATTGGTTATAATGTCAAGTAGCTATCCCTTCCCTTGCTATTCGGTACTGAGAAGTAGCTATTACTAGTTGTTCATTTTGCACTTAATTTAGAAACTCTCTGCTCGGTAGCTCTTACTTTTGTTGTCGTTCTGCTCGCTAGCTTCCGTTGCTAGCATTGCTAGATGGTTTCCTGTTCCGATCAGTGGAGCCCTAGGCAATATGGTTGAACGAGTGAAAGCAGCGCATAATCTTGTATATAATTAAGAGCCCGTAGCTTCCCTTTGTACGGTTCCTGATCGAGAGCTTATTGTTCGAAAGCCAGCACCAGTCGCAAGTCATCCAAAGCGAAAGCAGGGGTAGGCGAGCTTTCTCAATAGCTTGAGCGATGACGGTAGGGTTAACCGGTATCGGTTCATCAGTGGTAGGTTTTATTGCTTGGCAGGTTAGTTAGCTAGCGATGGTTCAGGTTCGGTAACAACATCTCAGCCCTATTAGGTTAGGTTGGGTCACAGCTTATCAGCCCAACAACTAGCGATAGAAGGAGTCGTTGGGTCATTTCTTCTTTCCATAATTCCTCTCCCCTCGGGGATTGGGGTGGGTGGGTTGGAGATTTCAGTGGCTGTCTGCCCTACTGTTTCAAAGCCTCCATCTTCCGTCTTCCGTAGCTATTGCCTCCATCTTCCCTATTACGTGGCGCGCAGGCTTAAACGCACTAAAGATAGTTAGTCATCCAGATGAACAATCCATTATCTAGGAAACACATCTTTGGTTCTATTTAGAAAAAAGAGAAAATCACGAGCTCCTAACCTAATAGGCAGGCTTACACCCTAGGTAGGATAGGCTGGGGACCAAGGAAGCATATTGCTGAACACCCAATCCTAATTTCTCCTTACGTATGCTTACCTCCCCTTTTGACATCAATATCAAGGAGGTTTAGATTACACTGAAATCAAAATGAAAGATTACAAATAGAGATGTTTCTCTAAAACAAACTTGATGTGTCTTCAGGAATTCATGATAGCAATGTTTTAGTGATGATACTATTGGATGAGAGAAAAAAATTTCATATCCAAAAAATCAACAAGGAACCACACGTTCCTTTCCTAACCTCACTTCCATTGTTCAAAATGACAATAATATATAAAATTTGTGTAGTATGGTTCTTATTCTTCTATTATAGCCTTGAATTCAAAGGTTGTGTAGCATGGGTTTTACTCTTCTTACATTATTCGCCTTTGGATGATTTTATCTTGGACAATATTGAACAATATTGATGCACGAAAACCCGCGTATACCCACATTATGCATGTAAAATGCATATATCTATTTTTCCCCAGGAATTTTAACTCTCTACCAAGTCAAATCATCAATTCTTAATGGTTTAAGGTCCCCTTTATTAAATCTCTATGGAAATGATTTATTAACAACCCCAGTCTAACCCTTCAATAATCCTTTCCATTGGGACTTTGTCCAACCCTCAAAACCTTCATTACTCTTTAATTAACCCTTTGTTAAACCTTATGCCACATATATATAACCAACCCCACTCTTATTCTTTTGTTATTCATGGGCTTAAACCTCACAACTTTCTATCGGTGCTATATCTATTATAATCCTTTTATAATGGAAATATTCTCAAAGCATACATAACCATACCTTTTCTGCACCTTCCACAACCTTTGCACAGTTATCCACATTTCCCTTTATCACAATCGCAATTCTTCATGGGTCATACTAACACATGACTCTTTATCGCATCTGAGATGTGATAACACAGTCAGACTTCAAATACTATAAAATTGTATCTATTCCTTATCGAGTCCACTCTATCACACTTCACATATCACATGTCGCAATACTTATTGGCTCATTCCACATCACATGTCACATTGTTGCATGTCGCACTTGTTAAGGTCCAAGTTCATTCATTCTTGAAACATTGCGATTTGATCCATATCGCACATTGCAGATCGCTTGAGCCCAAGGTGTATTCACTTATCGTCGAAAGATTGCGATGCGAGATTTAACATGATCCTCCATCATTGATCATGGCATACGATCCAATGGTCAGCAATGCTATCGCTTATCATAAATCACAATCACTTAAAGCTGGTTCATTTACTTCTATGATGTTGCGACACGATATTAATAGCTTTGTTCTCAGCGACTTGATCCTGTCCGTTGATCTTCCCGATCCAAAGGCCCATGCACATCGATACTTAACTTCCCTTTCTTCTCTTTAGTTAGGTTCTTTTCCAACATTCTTCAATATTATTCTATGGTTTCAGTTATTTCAGTGGTTCTGGTCCTTCTATTGTTCCATTGCATGACTCCCTCCTGAGCTCAATTTTGTGAGTTATTTAATCACGATCGCTCCACAACATTACTTTGATTCTTCGAATGGATTCCAACGATCCATTATAATCCTTCATATCATTCTTTCCCTTTGTGTATTTTGACGAACTCCGCTTGCATATGTATATTATATAGAATCACTGATACATGCATAATTTATCCTTCAATACTCGAATTGCACACTTATACAGCTTTAGAATCAATCTCTGTATATATAACACACAGTTATACAATTTCTCTATCTTTGGCTTAATATTCTAATGTCAATTAGAATATTAACTATCTTAATTATCTAACCTATCCAACCATTGATTATGCCTTTTAGGCTTACATGTATACAAAGGGATTCTGAAAAAAATTCTTGGTTTAGATCCATGAACTCCTCAACAAAATCCTAAAATCTCTTCCCCATCCCTAAGGATCCTCTCCAATCCACAAAATCATGAACTAACTCCTAATTTGAGTTTTACAATTAATTCTGAAATTCCTCAATCTCTCAACTATCCTAAATCTCTCATATTCACCTACATTCGAGAATATTTACAAATATGTCTCACAATATTCAATTAAATCCCATTCTCATTAAAATCACTCAAAAGCCTAAATAATTACAATAATTCACACTTAGGAAACCAACTTCCTTGGAAACACAAGACCCCCTATGCCTTACTAAAATACAATGATCTTGTTGAGTTGATTTCTCCTACATCAGACTCCCAATATAGAAAATATTCATGATATCCAGATCATGTGTGTTCATAAGTTGATAGAAACCTCGAGGGTCCCAAACTTTAGTTTGTAGCTGCCCAAATGCCTTGCACCTTTGCTGCTATTGTATGTCTGTTGTCCTCAGTTTCATCTTCTTCTCTTTGTCAATCAGGTTCATGCTCTGATTGATCATCCTTCCAGCTACTATCAATTTCCTCCATATGGACGATTTCATCATTAACTACCATAATTCTTCAATCTCTATTTCTAGCACATCCGTGGACTAGTCCATACTCTACTACTTACTTTTTCCTCTTTCTTTTTGTTTCAGATTGTTGCTGCTGTCCACTAACTCTTCAAACTACTGTTCTACTCTTTGAAGTTGTCGAATTCTATCACTTACTCTTACTTCTACACTTATTCTTGTTTATTCTTCACTTATTCTAATTGCCTCCCTTTCATCCTTACCCTCTTTCATGGTTATCTCTTTCTGCATTGAATCTTGACTATACAACGTTCTTTCTAGTAATTGAACATATGTGTTCCATGGATTAAATTCTTCCAGAGAATCCCCTTCTATCATCATTACTAAATTTCCTCCAACATCTGCAACTAAATCTGCACTCATGAAATAATTGTTAAAATAAAAACCATAAGGCTTCTGTGCCTTTTCTTCCTTTGGCAACAATCTATCTTACTACTCTAATTCTTCCTCCTCTATTAGCACGTCAGTATGCTATTTTGAATTCTCAATAGAATTCATGAGATTGTTAGCTAGTCTCTCCTCCACACCATCCATTTCAATGATGTCTTTCTGTCCTTGTCCAATGTAGTGAACTTCTTCATTCTCATTCAGTTCTGATTTTACAATCTTAACACTTACTTTTTGGTTTTCTAGCCTTTCCTCCAAAAGACTTAACTCATGCCACAAATTTTCCATCTCACTTGGAATTTCTCCTAAAAGCTTTGTACAATCCTCACTATATTCTTCTTTATCACAAGTATAACTTCTTGTTGACACTAATTCTTCTTTCTTGATTAGAATAAAATTATAATCCTCCATCTCTGTGATAGTCTTAGATGTCTTTCCATCACTCCCCCTTTAGTCATTTAAGAATATCAATTCCTCATTGTTCTTTCCAATATAAAATTTCTTATCATAAGACACAACTGTCTCATCCTTACTGAAGATATTTCCTCCACTAAACATGGAATTTATGAACTCCTTCTCTTTCAAGACAACCATTGTCATACTTGGAAACTTTCAGCTTCATTCAAGACAGTTCCATAAAATGGTTTGTCTTCTACAATACCTATATTCATGCACACCTTGTTAGTTGTAAAACCAAAAGACCTCATAACCTCTTTTGATGATTCAATCACCAATTCCTCCTCCTGTTCCAAGTCCTTTACATAACTTAGAAATACTTCAATGGTCTTCTCCTCAATCTTATCAAGTCCTTTACTTGATTGCTTGATATCCTTCTCTACTTCTTCTTTTAGAACAATATTTAGATTCTACCTATATTCTTTCTTCTTTATGTCAATATCAGCAAATTGTTGTCCTTCACATGGTTCACCTGCAAACATACATAAATTGTCAGATTTAGAATCATGTGACTCTTTGGTCTCACTCGAAGTTTCAATCTTCACCCAGAACTTCACCCTGCTTTGGTTCACAAATAGACACTTCCATTTCCAACTTAGCTTCTATAAGTTTTTCCATCAACCACTTGACTTTCCTCTACTGTAGCCTTCTCTATAACTTATGCCAGTTCACTGGCTTCTTCTTTAAGATCCAACCTTATCTCTCGCTTTCCTCTAGTATCATCATCAATACATTGAGGTGTTCTTTTAACTCAATAATCTCTTTGTCAATTTCCTCTTGACTCATTCTCTTGCCATTTGTCTTGGCATCATCCTTCTTCACTTTTCTTCTGTTGTGGTCTTCCTCAGAACCTCTGCTATGACTATTAGTAGTCATCTTCTCCTCCATCGCTATGAGTTCCTCACTCACTCACTACAAGCTGCATTAAAGCCTATGCAACAACGAGTCCTCCCTATTGCCACTTACCTCACTAAGCTCTCCTTTGTACTTTGTATTTTGGCAAGCACTTGGTTCTCTATCTCTAGAACCTCCTTTGAGCACTTTTCTCTACTCCTTCTAGGCTTTAACTCATCTGCATCTCTCAAGAACACAACCGTTCTCTTGTATTTCAATCACCATGAAGTACTTGGTTCTGACCACCTCTTCTTTGAATTAGAAAGTCTTACCAGCTTCCTTCATTACTCAGCAATTCTACCCACATCCTTTGTGGAATTTCCTTTGTGATCTACAAAAATACCTCCGTAGTAACAAGTCTCCTCCTTCTTGCTACATATGCTTCACTAAGCTTCTTTCCGAGCTTAGTCTTTTAGCATCTCTCTGGTTCTTTCCTTTGGAACCAATTGAGCATTCCCTGCTCTAGATTGCTGCAACCTTTTGACCTCCTTATTTTTCTACCTGTGTATCATTATAAAAAACACATATTATCCAATCTTCAAATCAAATAAAAACAAAATATATCACCTCACCTTCAAGATCTCTGTATGACCTTCTCCTACCATTCACTTGCATGTCGAATGGATTATCCTCTGTCTCTTGCATTTGCAATTCTTCCAATATTCTGCTACAGCTTACCTCTATGTGATTACTATTTGTCAGATTAAAATCTGATCTCCTCTTTCCAGCTTACACATCACCATTCACCTGTATACACACCTTCAGAATATAATTATGTTCTAAACTCTTTTCAAAGAAATATTCACACAGAATTTCTTTGTGTTTCCTTAATACCAAACGTTTCAATTACAATTCTGCTCTAATACCACTTTGACACAGGAAACCCTCGTATACCCACAATATGCATGTAAAATGCATATATCTATTTTTCCCGAGGAATTTTAACTCTCTGCCAAGTCAAATCATCAATTCCTAATGGTTTAAGACCCCCTTTATTAAATCTTTGCGAAAACGATTTATTAACAACCCCGGCCTAACCCTTAAATCATCCTTTCTATCGGGACTTTGTCCAACCCTCATAACCTTCATTACTCTTTAATTAATCCTTCATTAAACCTTATGCCACATATATATAACCAACCCCACTCTTATTCTTTGGTTATTCACGGGCTTAAACCTTACAATCTTATATTGGTGCTATATCTATTATAATCCTTTTATAATAGAAATATTCTCAAAGCATACATAACCATACATTTTCCACACTTTCCTCAACCTTTGCACAGTTATCCACGTTTCTATTTACCGCAATCGCAATTCTTCGTGGGTCATACTAACACATGACTCTTTATCGCATCTGAGATGCAATAACACAGTCAAACTTCAAATACTATACAACTGTATCTATTCCTTATCAGGTCCGCTCTATCACACTTTGCATATTGCATGTTACAATAATTATCGGCTCCTTCCACATCGCATGTCACATTGTCACATGTCACACTTGTTAAGGGCCAAGTTAATTCGTTCTTGAAACATTGCGATGCAATCCATATCGCACATCACAGATTACTTGAGCCCAAGGTGTATTCACTTACCGTTGAAAGATTGCGATGTGAGATTTAACATGATCCTCCATCGTTGATCAGGGCATATGATCCAACGGCCGACAATGCTATCACTTATCGCAAATCGCAATCACTTAAAGTTGGCTCATTTACTCCTACGATGTTGTGATGCAATATTAATAGCTTTGTTCTCAGCGACTTGATCATGTCCATTGATCTTCCCGATCCAACAACCCCTGTACATCGATACTTCACTTCCCGTTCTTCTCTTTACTTAGGTTCTTTTCCACCATTCTTCAATATTATTCTGTGGTTTCAGTTATTTCAGTGGTTCTGGTCCTTCCGTTGTTCCGCTGCATGACTCCCTCCTGAGCTTAATTCTATGAGTTATTTAATCACAATCGCTCCACAACATTACTTTGATTCTTTGAATGGATTCGAACGATCCATTATAATCCTTCATATCATTCTTTCCCTCTGTGTATTCTGACAAACTCCTCCTGCATACATATATTATATAGAACCATTGATACATGCATAATTTATTCTTCAATACTTGAATTGCACACTTATACAGTCTTAGAAGCAATATCTATATATATAACACACAGTTATACAATTTCTCTATCTTTGGCCTGATCTTCTAATGTCAATGGCCTCTGTTTACAATCTGCTTGTAGGCTTACAGTCACACCTCTACTATTTAACTATCTCAATTATCTAACCTATCCAACCACTGATTATGCCTTTTAGGCTTACATTTATACAAAGGGATTCTAAAACCAATTCTTAGTTTAGATCCATGAACTCCTCAACAAAATCCTAAAATCTCTTCCCCATCCCTAAGGATCCTCTCCAATCCACAAAATCATGAAGTAACTCCTAATCTAAGTTTTACAATTAATTCTCAAATCCATCAATCTCTTAACTATCCTAAATCTCTCATATTCTCCTACATTCGAGAATATTTACAAATATGTCTCACAATATACAATTAAATCCTATTCTCATTAAAATCACTCAAAAGCCTAAATAGTTACATTAATTCACACTTAGGAAACCAACTTCCTTGGAAACACAAGACCTCCTATGCCTTACTAAAATACAATGATATTGTTGAGCTGATTTCTCCTGCATCAAATATAGTTGTGAGGTCCATATTGAACAATTTATGATACATCAATTAGTAAAAATTAACATAGGTAGTTTCCCAATCAATTAAGTTATGAGGCCTATATTTAACAATATATAAAATATATATAAAGTCATCTCATTTCAATTCACTGCATATAAAGAGTCATCTAAATTCAACTCATTGGTTTACCTATTGAATCACCTTGTTAATAGTATCTCTGGCTACAAATGAGATTGAAACACCATTATACTTACTCCCATGGAAGATGTAATTTGGTGTACTATATGCACATTGGAAAGCACTAAATTACCAGGTGTGACATTGTTGAGAGGATATACCATCTCCCCTCAAATTCTACCCAAGGCATGCAATACATGGCACGTTGAAATCTATAAAACTTAGGTTTCCAACTTTTGTGAATGAAAATTCACTCGTGAAGCTTATACTGATATTATGTACTTCATGTTTCTCATTTGTTTGATACATGTTCGATTTCTTCCAGAGGATGGATCGAATCATGAATCATGAACTGAACCCAAGAGGTAAAAATCATGTTAAATTGTGTTCCTATATCAATCATTTTCCTCTAAGCAGACAGTTTGGTAGAAACTACCATGGGATCTAGGCTCGTCCTTTTGATGAGAAGGCATCACGTTTCACCCAAAAAATGTATCTTCACTTCCTACTTCTAGATTGAATGTATCATTATAATATCCATATTTCTTTATCTATGGATAATTGATTGGATTATAAATTATGCCCACTGCTGTAGTTCCCACATTATTATTATAACATTGGTGAATATTCCACCTTATCTCCAAGTAGGCTAGTCCCACAAGCAATGTATGTCATAGATAGATCCAAACCACCAAATGTATCAAAAGAAATAGGAGCTTGTCTATCAAATTCATCCTTGAAAATGTAGAGAAGAGATTCTTATCAATGACTTGATGGTGCAAGAACACATCAGCAACATGAAATGAAATTTTAATTATGGTGGCTTAATGAGGGCATGTTCATTTGAAATGTGTTAGGTTAATCACAGACGACTTTGTCTATGTGAATAACTATTATTCAAAACACACATCTTCCTATGATCTTTGCAAGGGTTCAACTAAACAATTTCATTTTTTTTGGTGGATTTAGCAGAATATTTTCATTCCTCTAGCTGAAACAGCAAAAAATGCAAAACAATGAAGAATTGCAACATCATCATATTTACTTGATGGGAGATCCATGCTTAGTGTTTTCACTAAAAAAAGGAAGCCATATTGATGAGAATATCTTAGGAATTAAATAAAATTACGATTTCTACACCTCTTGATAATTTTCTCTTATTGTTTTCGAACTACACCCACAAGCATAATATTTTCTTGGAAAATTTGTCAGTTGACAAATGGGGCAAGAAATGTCTCCTAGAAAGATTATCTTCTATTCTTTTTACATCAACCAGTTTCAATGAAAATTAATTTAGGGTTAGAAATACAATCTTCACTCCAGAAACCCTAATTACAATTTTTTTTTCTTTGTTTTGTCATACACTGGCATACTTCTAGGACCCTCAACACATATCCCTGGCATATTGAATTCATATCAGGAATACTCTAACCATAATGTGCCTCTAGCATGCTATACATTTTCACAGTTATCTAGATTGTACAAACATCATAATGTTCAACCCTTCAGTCCTCCTTTAACGCCCATATCCGACTTCTTCTAACATATACTATGTAATAAATACAATAAATGGTACACATCTAGCATACAAAGACTGAATAACATTCAAATCAAAGACTGAATAACATTCTCAGTGTACAATGACTAAGTAACACACACTTCCATGCTTCCTTAGGTCTACACCATAAAATTCTTTGTTACATTCCACCGAAATAACATTCTTGGATTGCTAGAATGTGTAATAGATGGAAGGTAAATAAGGTTTTCTTAGTTTCACGACTAATTTTGCTAGTGAGTGCAGTTTTCACCTCTTCATTGGTAACGTATTTGAGTCATGGTGAAGTCCAACCATTTGTTCCTATGAATTCCATATAAAAACCTATAATTTCTCCATAAATGTGGTTATTTTGTAATGAGTTATATACCATAAGGTTTTCCATGGCATGTAGGTCAAGAAATTTCATAAACACATCCATCATTTTGACTGATATGTTGTTGGCTTAGGGGGTCCTCACCTAGGATTAGAGTTAGTTGCACCAACCAACAAATCCCTACACTACTGGCCCTTTCGGCAAAAACCCACATAGCGCAGGTTGCAGTCTCACTCAAAGCAGTATGGGGGGATGCTATAACCAAGTTTCTGCATCTAGAGACTAGTGTGATGTCTTTTAGCTCCTCAGATTTTCCTTTGTGCAGATCGATACTCTCTTAGGGAACATTGTTGCAACTCTGTCAAAATGGCTTTTAGACCTTCGCGAAGGCCTACAATCGGTCTTTGCGGACCTTGACTAGTCAGTATATCCACTTACGCACATCAAAGAGAAACCCTAGATTAATGTTAGCGCAGATCTACTTAACTTATTAGTAAACATAATAGAATTAATCAGTCTTCATGAAAGTACTTAATAAGCATTGAACACATTCATTAAGACTTATTAAAGAGAATCACACAACATTCAATCAATATTACATAAAACACATTATTAATAGGCAACATATATATTTAATAGAAACAAAGTTAAAATAGATATACATAGGAATTCTTTTGTAACTATCTTTATTGATCTTCAATTCAGATTTACAGACACAAAACTACCCTGCGCACTTAACTGCAAGGGTCCGTGCAGTCAGCTGCAGACTCTACCTAGGCCTTTGCGCACTCACTTGAAGAGCCTTTCTTCTCCTATCTGACCCACTTTTCTTTCCTATCACTACCCTTATACTTGTCCATTACATCCAATATCTTCCTTAGACTCTCTAAGACACATCTATTTATAGAATTTTTCATACAATCCCATGGTTTGTGGACCATGGGTGCATCTCAAAACTGACTCAAACTTTACATAAACAAGGGGCTAAAACCCCTTTGACTCCTAATCATCTACATGCTCCACATCCACAAATCACGGAGACTTGAAATTAATTACAAAAATGTATTAGAACTTGGGTTATTTTAACCCGAAAATTGACCCAGGGGACCCCATCCCAATAGGCCCCCAACACAAAGATCGTGATTTTCCCTTGAGTCACTCAGCTAGTGCTGTAGTCTTACTACAAAGATCCCCCATCTCTACTTGGATCACTCTGACTTTGGTAACGCTTTGAGTGGCTGCCTCCTTGACTTCTTCAACGAGTTTTTATGTAGCTGGTCCTTTGACTGCCAGCCTCATCATCTGTTGTGTCTACTGCAACCTTTTTAGCTTATCTTGGATAGTGTTCATGACTTGATAAGCTTCTTCCAACCATGGTTGCAACCTAGCTTTTAGCAAGGCCTCGTACTTCTGTCCTTCCTCCACCTGTGCGAGGAGTTGCTTCCTTTCCTATAGTTTAGCAAGGCACTGCACTGGGGCAATGGAGCACACAGTGGCCCTGATTTCATCATACTGCCGCTACAACTCCCTCACTTATGTATTCAGCATTTTCAGGTTTGGATCCTCCTATAGATTGGTCACTAACTCCATTTATTGCTCAAATAATGTCGTGTAGTCAGCAATTGTGGCATCCAGAGTGTTCATTCCTTCTTTTATCACCACTTCGTGTTGCTCTTAGACCTCAAGCGGAGTCGTGGGATGCAACTTTAACTGTAGCTCTATGATATTCATGTTGAGCTCAAACTAAACTTGGCCAACCTCTGCGTTAGCTTCATGCACACTAGCAACTAATTTTATATCTTTTCTTCTCGTGGTGCATCCTTCAGGATGTGAAGCTCAGGCACTGTCCTACATGCCTCTGCGACTGCTGACTCTAGTCGTGAACTTTGCACCTGTAGCATATCCTTTTCCTTTAGATCCGTTGTCTTTTTAGTGAACATCTGCTCATTGTTCACTCTATATTCCCTGATGAGGTTGAGGGCGCACTTCTCCTCCATATCTCAATTCATTTTCCACCCCTACATACAACGCATGGATGGTCCCGTTGGAGAACAATGCTACATTTAGCCCAATTTCTTTGATAGTACTCAGGATAATGCAATCATTGATTGACTCCACATGAAGGGACTCATTTGGTAATGCAATAGTCCTAAGGTATAGTGTCCTTACTAACTTGGCTACTTGGCTTGTCCCAGGTGCCAAGATCACTTGTCTAATACCCACCTATATTATGTTTTCCTGGATTTGCAACTCGTGCAGACCCTTTTGGATGCTCCTCAACATATGCATATATTGCTGGTTGAACTGCTATAGTACTTCAGTCCTGGTATCCATGATTTTATCCCCAATCTCATCAATATCGACCTCTGTTAAGACCATGGGATCACCTTGTGACTTGTCCAATTTCTGCTTCTTCCTTATACCTCCTTGCTACTCCTTACTGCTTCTCTTTGTAATAAATGGGGTGCTCTTCCCCTCATCTCCTCCACCGCCTTGCCATGAAAGTTCCTCATCCTTTGTATCTGGCAAAGGTGATTTGTCACTTTTTTGTGATTCACGATGCTCCTGTTCCGTCTGCTCCTTAGTAGCGCGTTCTTGTTCCACCCGAGCCTTTTCTGAGGCTTCCTTCTTTTTCTTCTTTGCGAGTGTATGTGTAACTTACCTAGCTTCCTCCTTTCTCATTTGCGCAGTAGAACTTCCCACTCCCATGCTTGTTCCAGCATTTAAGTCTGAGGGGGCACACCACTTTATAGGCCATCTTGCTGCCACCTCTTGCACATCTGTTTTTGTTACCAAATATGGCAAGTCATACCATTTCTTCTTTGGATCCTTCCGCATTCAAATGTACACTCTGTAGAAGTCGGCCTTGAATGTTGCGTAGGATGAAAACTGTGTGTACAAGGTTGGGGACAACCTCAGACACTAGTTAATGGCCTTGTAGAGACTCGGTTCCATAAAGACCCAAAATGTCTTCGTTTCGGTAACTTGCATGGGGTCCTTTATAGCCCATAAGGAGGTGAATTGTGTTGACTCTAGCAATCCTTCCTTAAGCAGAGGAAATTGGTTGTCCTCTGGTGATTCCCATGCAACTAACACAATCAATAGCAACAACCATGCATAGTGAAACAACTTGGTCTCGTCTTGGGCTTCACAACAGTTTTCTAGGAAATCCTGACAGAGGTATCTTGACCAATTATGCTAGATACCTTTCACACACTGTGAAGCAAGGGAAACTATAGGCACTGGAAATTTATCCACACGACATATCCTCATCACTTTCCCTACTAAGACCTCGGTGGCTAATTGTAGTGCTAGGTTTGTTATAGACAAAATTCTTTCTTGGTGATTCACGCACCAGTACTAGATTTTTCTGCTTGTCCTTATTTGGTTTGGATGTTTGGGTTTCTCTAGTAGGCATAGGCTTCGGTCTACGTGACCTCGGTGCCATAGGTAGAGGAGCTAGAGCTTCCATACTTACCACTTCCGGGGCAGCTCCCTCAGAGGCAACACCACCACCATTGCTCATAGTCTCAGCAAGACTTGGTCCAAGCATTTTCTCTAGAATGAACTTCTGATTTAGCTCAGACAACTTAGCAAACAAAGGGCTCGTGACTAAATCCTTCCAATACAATCAGTTCATAGGTGACAGACAAAAAATCTCACTAGAAATTCTAAGAGCGCAAAGTGTTCTCTGCTGGACTAACACACGTAAATTATACGAGTTTTTGAATTCAAATCTGGGCGTTCCCCCCAATTTCTGACAATTAATGTTGTTTTGGCGGCAGATATTCAAATATTTTCACCTTAAATGTCACCATCCCACTGCTCTTAACCATCTTCTGGCTGTCAATTCATGAATAGTGACTCCAACAGTCACTTTTTTGTTGTGTTGCATGACACTTCCCTCCATGGCGCAACTTTCTGCGTGCAACTTCATAGATTGCAACTTCATCACTTTTCGTGCAGCTTTCTTGCTGTGTTGTCGTCCAAACCTAATAGTGTATTTTATAGTCTTGCGCTCCCTTGCAACTAACTGGAGCACTAAGACTATCTTGCTTCCATATAGTCATTATGCAAGATCCCCTGTATACAACTTTAATCTTCTCCCATTCACTCTTCTTGGAAAAGGTTCTCCATTAAGCTTTGCAAGCTAAATTGCACCTCCATCTCTAATTTCTTTAATAATATATGTCCATAGCCAATGCATCTAGAATTTACATGGAAACTTAGTGAATTTACTATCATATATCAAGACAAGATCATTTACCTTGAATGTGCTAAGCTTGATGTGGCTATCATGTCATGTTTGTTTGTGTTCCTTTTGTACTTGCTAATGAAATCCTACCAAAAATTGATCCTCTTCAAGCTCCATACACTGCGCATGCCATTCCTCTGAGGGCTCACGGTATGCCATACCTGTGAGAGATGTGTTTTGGGAAGTTTTAGTGTCTACGAATAAATTCTTAAACCCCTGGACTAGTAGCTAAGTCTAGAACAACAGTGCAAATCATTCTCTACTTTTTCTATAACCCATAGATTAAATAAGATAGTAAAGAAACCTACTTGAAGCTTTCGCTTACTCCTTATCTCCCTTGACCATTTCTGTTTCTCCTTTCAGTACTTATTCCACTTGAAAAGTACCTGCACACAGACAAAAGACAAAAACCGATCAAAGCATATGATAATGATCTATTGATTAATCATAAAATGGAATCAAGTGCATAATACACATATGAAAGCATCAATGAAAAATACAAACATATGGAAAAATCTTTGAAGACTTTATTAGTAAAAGGAAGAGTTACAACCCAATTTGCCTGATTTAGTGTCACTCCTCCAGTTCAATCCCATCCTCTCCTCGTAAAAAGAAAGACATTTGACATCATTACAATACTTGAAACAAACTCAAGTCTCATACTAACAACATCTCTCTATAATTCAATGATTTCCAACCCCTGATCACTTATATGAGTGGTCTCTTTATAGGTGAATGAAGGAAGTTATGCCATAAATGGTGATAATGTCTTCCCTCCCAAACTTAGAAATTAGTTCCATGGAGGAAGGGATAAAGGGATTGATGTTCCTTAACTCCCTCCCTCATCAAATTTCAAGCCCAAAGGAGTGGATAACCTTTGGAAAATTCTAAGGGAATCCTATGGATAAGAATATTCAAAACGCCAATGCAAATTTCACTCAAATTCGCCCAGTGCAGGCCAAAGAGGTCTTAAGTGCACTACAATGCACTCTGGTAGTGTACTGGGCTACACTACAGTGCACCTTGATTAAGGCTTGCCTATGCTGATCTTCTTAGAGGAAATTTTTGGATGATTTTAGTCATGGAATCTCTTGGGAAGGTAGGGTTTGATGGGCCCTAATATTACTGATCTATAAGTTGGGGTTGATGTGCCTAAATGGATCTATAACAGTTGCTCCCTAAAGCATGAAGTCATAAATATGTATGTCGAGTGAAATGCTTTACTATGTGGAGAGGAGGTTTCGAAGTAGAAGGTGACCTGCATCAATTATAATACATATATCATGATAATTTGATTTTTCCTCATGAACTCACTAAGGGAAGGCATACCCATGCTCAACTTATAAACTTTCATTACATGTACAAATTAGTTGTCTATAGATATAGACCAATGAATGGATGACCATGAATGTAAGGCCATTGTATATTTGATTTAGTACTCCTGAAAATATCACAGCCTGGATGGATGAAACTAGATTAGGGTCTTCAATCTCATTCAATCTTTCACTCAAGTACAAGTCTATCCATGTGAATAGATGATTTAAAGTCGAACATGGGGAGACATCGTCAGATTACCAACCAATGATGTAAGCTGTTAACAGATGCCAGAGGAATCATCGATGATCATGATGACCCTCAAGGTACTACAGTACATTTTGCATGGTGTTAATAAATAATTTGATATCAAACACCATACAAAGTCTTTCAGTCGAAGGCTAGTGATGTCAACCTATTGCCGGAAGTGAAACCTACCATTGATGTATGCAAGCCTCAATGAACTTAAGGGGTGTTCCGAAGTCAAATTCTTGGTAATGTGCTAATGTTGACAAGAAGCGACTTGTCACAGGAGGGCCTTGATGTATCCCACATCAACGACACGAAACTTGGTAAATGATTTTGGAGATGAAAATCAACTGACAATAGAAGGTTCAGGAATGGCAGTCATGAAAATGAAGGTTTACAGTATTGCAAAGAATGAAGTTTGAACTGAATGACTTCTCTTGAACATTTCAACAAGACTAAAATGAATTGGTAGCATTGACCCAAAAAAAAGTAATGGATGGTATGATAGACCAATGATGTGATAACCATCAAGCTGAATGACCCAACCCACATAGTCATGGTGATGAGGTGAAAGTGTCATGTTCAAGAGCGACCTGCTACCATAAAGTGTTCTCCCCTTTTTCCCATTTTCCCCAGTCATTGCTGACCAATATCTCTTTATTTTTGTCAAGCTTGAGGAGGATAAAATATTCTTGTTGTATAATTCCACCCTTCGGTGAATCCACCACTATTTGATGCTTTAATGAGCCTAGCGAAGGTGAAACTTGGTCTTGTCTAGATGGACAAGCTTGTCGCTATTTGATGTTTTTAACAAGTTTAACGACAAAGATAACTTGGTCCTTTTCATGTTTAGAGAGTTTGAAAAGGGACAAAAAGAAAACTCCACAAGTTCTTTTTTGTAAATTAATCTCTCAAGCCCGAAAAAACGTAAAATAATACAAGAGATATATCTTTTCCAATCCATTAACGAGCTAGAAAGGACAAGCACTCGATGATCTTTTCATGTTTAAAGAGTATGAAAAGAGCTTAAAGAGGACTCCATTTTTAGGAATGAGTGGTGTCTAGGGTAGCAACAGGTTCTGGTGATGTTGGAACTTCTCAAAACATGTTGATTTATGTGAAGAGGCTGGCTAATAAGACCACTCATTGTAACTATTCCTCAAAAAATGTTAAACAACCAAGTGAAAGAATATGATTGGCCAAAGGGGTGGTGGTGATGGGATGAAAGCAACCAAGGCTCATCCAACAAAAGAGGCGGATAGAATGGAAATCGCGAGGGTTAAAAATGGAAATGGGTTCATCTTTTACACAAGCTTGAACTATACGGAACTATGCTTGGGTTTGGTTTCATGTTTACACAAGCTTGAAACGAAAAAACTATGCTTGGATTCAGTTTCATTTTTATACAAGCTTGAAACAAAAAACTATGCTTGAGATTGGTTTACACGCACCCAACATGATGAAAGGGAGAGTCTCCTGTAACTAGATGGAAGTCATTGCAGTGAAGCAAGATGGTTATCCAACACCTTTTTGGCTTCGTCCAGATAGGGAAAAAGGTGAATAGGGTGATTCCCTTCACATAACCTATAGGGAAACTTAACTTTACCGTTAGATGCATGCCCCCCAAGATTCATTACATTCACCTAAGTAGACTACTCGTGGCTATCAGGTGGATGAAATGAAGGTTCTTTTACGAGATCAAGTGAAATACTTGACTGGGATTTTACGAGATCTAATCAAATACTCGACTTAGAACTTTGCTCCAAGGGACCTTGTTTCATTTTTTAATGAGATTGACACAGGACAAGGAACTCTACTCAGATTCCTTGTTTCATTTTTTAACAAGCTTGACACGAGACAAGGAACTATGCTCATATCCTTAGTTTCATTTTTTAACGAGGTTGACACTAGACAAGGAACTATCCTCATGGACCTGTTTCTTTTTTTAACAAGGTTGAAACAGTAAAAGAACTATCCTCATGGGAGTTGTTTCATTTTTTAATGAGGTTGACACAAGACCAGGAACTATCCTCGTATTCCTTGTTTCATTTTTTAACGAGGTTGACACAAGACTAGGAACTATCCTTATATTCTTTGGTTTCATTTTTCTAACGAGGTTGACAGAAGACAAGGAATTGTCCTCATGGGATTGTTTCATTTTTTTAACGAGGTTGACATAGTAAAAGAACTATCCTCATACTCCTTGTTTCATGTTTTAACGAGGTTGACATAAGACCGAGAACTATCCTCGTACTCCTTGTTTCATTTTTTAACGAGGTTGACACAAGACCAGGAACTAACCTTGTACTCCTTGTTTCATTTTTTAACAGGGTTGACACAAGACTAGGAACTATCCTCGTATTCCTTGTTTCACGACTCATAATATGTCATGAAGGAGAGATTTGGTTCCAATGCCCACAGTACATGTTGTACAACATCATTGAATTGATCGTCAGTTGATGTAGGTATGGAACAGGTTGCCACATAATTAACCCATGGTGGGGATGATACCATTGGTATAAAAGGACCATTTAGGGAAGATGGTTGATTCGAAGCCATAATTGGATTGGGAAATGCAAGTTAGTCAATGGTGACAATTTTGCCTTCATGCGGGAAACAAATCACTCGAAAGAGTGTTGAAACAATAGCTCCCATGTCATAAAAATAGTTGCGCCCAAGAAGTAAGTTATAATTTAAAGGGCCTGGGACTACCATCACATTTAGATAAATGATTTTTCCTCCCAAAGTAATAGGTAACTAAGGGAGGATCCCTAATGGTTGACTGGTTCTTCTGTTAAAAGGCAATAGATTTTGGGTAACTAGCACAAGCGACAGTGAACCGAGCGCTTGTCAAGCAGTTGAGGAAAGGATGCTCACTGATGCACCTTCATCTATAATAGTGCCAGATACAATCATATTACAAACCTATACTATGATCTGGAAAGGCACATAAAAAGGAAGACAAAATATTGCCATTCGATTCCAATCAAAGGAAGTGACCAGACAACTTGGAGAGGGTCCCGTAGAAACAAGAGAATTAACCCCTTGAGTTATGAGAACAGGAGGATTTTCCTCCTGTCTTGATGGAATAGGAGGATTGACCCCAATCTTATTTGAATCTGAAGAAACAAAAAGAACCTGAATGGTATCATATTCACTCTCTTCAGGAAAGGTACGATTTACTGAAGGTGAAATTAGGTCAACTGTTACCTCAAGTTGTTGATGTGGGTCGGGTATATACTCATAGGATTCACTTTTAGAGAAAGCGGGTTTGACTGACGATTGATTTTAGTCAGTCAATTCCTCAACTAGTGAAGGATTTAGGGAGATTTTCCTATAACCAGATTGAAGTTGTTGCAGTGAAGTACGACGGTTATCCAACACCTTTTTGGCTTCATCCAGATAGGTACAAAGGTGAATGGGTTGATTCCCTTCACATAATCTACATGGAAACTTAACTTTACCCTTATTTCCTTGAACTTTACTACCACTAGTTGATGGTGTGTCACCAGCATGACCTTGAGAAGTTAACGATATAGGATGATGTGAATGAGAAGACCATTATTTTAAGATTTGAGGAATATCAGGGCAATTTTGAAGAAGATGGTCTCTCGCACAAAGCTTGCATGGATATCAAACTTTGTGAGGCTTGACGGACGATTTCTCATCAGATGTTGCATTCAAAGAAATGGTTGCTTGGTTGCATCTCTGCTGAATTTGCTTCTTTTTCTTCCCTTTCTTCTTCTTCTTAGCCACCTGGTTACTAGTACCAATACTTTCGCCAGGAAAAGAGGAAGAAGGGGAGGAAGAAACAACCGAGGAAGAAGGAAAGGGTTAAATTTAGGATCAACTGGAGGTTGATTTTGTCCAGTTGGAGGACTACTCGATTGCGGAGAAATCACAACATTTTGAACCAAGGAGGTTGAAAACAACCATACTAGCAAGCCAATGGTAAATCCCAGAAGGGACAATGTAGCCATATAAGGAGCACCAATATTTCCGAAAGGAGGAAAAGGACTAGGATTCCCATCAAAAGGAATCCCTTGATCGGTGGAATCTGCATTTGTTGCCATATGTTTCAACCTAAGATAAACTAAGGAGTGAGTGTGGAGGATGTTATCCACGTTCAATTAATTTTATTTTAATCAAAGTAACATAAAAAAATAAAAGAGGGATAATCTAGGCAAAAGGTTTATTAAGCAACTGTGAACTTCAGAATACCTCCCGACAAACCGAGAAGTATGGGCAGGCAATCTCCCCAAATGCTATGTTCAATGTATCGTAGTGTACAAGGTGGCCGACTCGGTTACCTAAGGATGGATAGAAATCTAGTTTTTTTCTTCCATATATACCTGAAAGTACGCGGAGGCCCAACCCGTATAAGCGTTATCTAATGCAAAACCGCACAGTGAGAGCAAACCCATATACTTTATGTACTGTAACACCACCCTATATACCCAAATGTACGTGGATGAGCTACGATATACTCACATATGTGGAATGAGGTATCACACTTGGGATGTATTGCAAATAAGTTAGTGACAACTGCTTTGTTTTATGACGCCAGTACACATCTCTAGCCTAGACCTCTAAATGTTTTTTGTTAGGTGAAAGTGCTCCATTAGGTAAATTTAGATAATTTTTAAGTTGATCTTCTTTAGAATTTGCCTTTCAAGGTTCACTACATGATGGATGTTTGTAATTCCTAAAATGAAACTAATATGATAAGAATTCTTTCCATTCAATTTAACAATGAAAATCCTTAGCTAGTAGGGATAGAGCAATCAGATTTTGACAAAAAGCAAAGAGCACAATCTAAATGCAAATTCCCTACAATATTTGTATCAGCACACACAAACTTTTTCAATGCAACATGCACGTATTTCTTTTCGATTCCACTTAATGTGAATGAAGAAAAGGAAAACTAATGCACAATCGATCAATAAACTCTTTTCATAAAAATGACAATTTTGTGACAATTTCTTTTCAAGGAAAGGAAGACTTTACGACACTTTCATTTTCAAAGAAATGAGGAATTACGATAGTTTCAATGAAAACACTAATCATATGCACACATCAATCAATCAATCTTTCATGAATGAAGACTTTACGACAATTTAATTTTTGAACGAAAATATGATTTCATGACAGTTTCTTTCGACAAAGATCAGTCGACCAAAAAACTAACTTTCGACCATAGATTGAAAATGACAAAGTAAATACATAAGAAACATTTATCAAGCCTAGTCTAACTAGGGCCAACTAAGGAGATGAGAAACTATTTTCAGAGACAAGACATCGTTGACATTCAGTATATCATTCAAACAGGAGAAAATTGGCCAAAAACTTGAGCTCCTAGATGGGAAACTAACCCTTAAGGAATCAACGTAGGCTGCAGTGAGAGATAATGCACTTCAATGCACTAGCATGCACTTCAATGCACTAGCTCTATGTGGGAAGTACATTGCAGTGCATTGTGTCCTTCACTGGGCTGTGCTGGTGACAGTAAGCCATTTTTTAAGGCAATTTGACACAGTTTTGACTTAATTTTCAATGAAATAAGATTGGAATTCAATCAACGACCACAAGTATAGTATGTAGAAATATCTTAAGAGGCTGATAAGATACTAAGATGGATAATCGCTCCCTAGCGAGTCGCCCATTTGTTTTGGGATGTTTTAGTGTCTACAGATAAACACTTAAACCCCTATACTAGTAGCTAAGTCTAGAACAACAGTGCAAAGCATTCTCTACTTTTTCTATAACCAATAGATTAAATAAGACAGTAAAGAAGCCTACTTGAAGCTTTCGCTTACTCCTTATCTCCCTTGACCAATTCTATTGCTCCTTTCCATACTTAATCCACTTGAAAAGTACCTAGACATAGACAGAAGACAAAACCGATCAAAGAAGACATTTTGACACCATTACGATACTTGAAACCAACTCAAGTCTCATACTAATGGCATCTCCCTATAATTAAATGATTTCTAACCCCTGATCACTTAGATGAGTGTTATTTTTATAGGTGAATGAAGGAAGTTATGCCATAAATGGTGATAATGAATGCCCTCCCAAACTTAGGATTTAGTTCCATGGAGGAAGGGATACAGGGATTGGTGTTCCTTAAATCCCTCCCTCATCCAATTTGAAGCCCAAAAGATTGGATAGCCTTGGGAAACTTCAAGAGGCATCCTATGGATAAGAATATTCCAAACCCTAATGCAAATTTCACTCAAATTCGCCCTACACATGCCAAAGAGGGCTCAAGTGTGCTGTAATGCACTCTTGCAGTGTACTGGGCTACACTGTAGTGCACCCTGATAAAGCCCTACCTGCCTTGATCTTCTTAGAGGTAGTTTTTGGATGATTTCAGTCATGGAATCTCTTGGGAAGGAGGAATTATGATGGTTGACTTAATTTAGGGCATGTAAACACTGAATTAGGGTTTAATGGGCCCTAATAGTACTGATCTGTAAGTTGGGGTTGATGTGCCCAGATGGATTTTTAACAAGATGCTATCCACAGAATAGGCACAATAGACTCCATCGATATTAAATCTTCGACACCATACACCAATCTGAATGATGTTTGCCCTGTCAGCTTCTTCTAAGTAGTCCTATAAGCCCATAGTACTGTAGGTACATGCACATCCCAGTCATGTTGTTGCACATTGCATATCTTCATTAGCACATTTTCCAAAATTTTGTTGAAGGCTTCAACAATTCCATTGGCCTATGGGTGATATGGTGTACTGTTCTAATGGTAGACCTGGAATTCTTTTGTCAACGTGCTATTCATGTCGTTCATAAAGTGCGTACCTTTGTTGCTTATCAACACTTTCATGCAACCAAATCTGGTTAAGAAATACTCAAACAAAAACTTTGCTACTGTAGCCCCTATACAATCCTTAACCAGCTATGCTTTTTCCCATCTGGTTAGATATTCTATTGCGGTGATGATATAGTGCACACTTGTTTTCTTTCTTGGGGGCTAAGTTGGCCCAACAAAATCAATTGCCCATTTCTCAAATGACTACAAAGATACTTGAGGTTATAATGGAAATTCATCCCTTCACGATGGTCTACCCATTTTATGACATGCATTGCATGCCTTGGAATCCTTATGCAATGTTGGCCACCATAGACCTACATGAAAAATCTTATGCGAAGTTTCCTTGCTTGTATAATGACCTCCCAGAGCTCCCCCATGAGCTTTAATGAGAATGCTATCCCTCTCAAAATCCAACACATATCTCTGCAATATTTCATTAACACCCATCTTATACAAATATTCCGCAATCACTGAAAAATCTTTCACGTGCACTACCAATTCCTTCTTTTTCTGACTTGTATACCCTTTTAGTGCCATCCCCGTAGTCAAGAAGTGAATTATATATGCAAAATGATTATTCGCCACGTGCACCGCAAAGAGCTGCACATTTGGCAACCTTTCCTCCATATTATCGGGCTCCTCTCCTGTTTCGATCTACGACAAATGGTCAAGTCTTGCATTTAACCTCCCCGACTTCACAATTGCTTCAAATTTATACTCCTGGAATAATAGCAACCATCTACATATCTCCCCCCTCAACATAGGCTTATTGACTAGGCATTTCAAAGCAGAATGATCTGTGTACATCTTGAAATTCCCTCCTAATAGATAGTGCTTGAATTTTTGTAGCAAATACACCATGACCAATCCTTCACGCTCAGTTGTTGAATAATTCTTCTTAGCCTTCGATAATTTCCTACTCACGAAGGCTATAGGGTGGTCCATGCTTCCTTCACTGGCTTGCATTAACACTAGACCCAACGCAATGCAAGAGGCATCCACATGTACGTGAAATTCCTTCTTCGAATCCAGGAATACCAAGTGGCATGGTGACCATATTTTCTTTCAATACATCTAAGCTGCGCTGACATTATTTGTCCCAGTAGAATGTTGGGTCCTTCCTCAGAAGTTTCTCCATAGGCATGGTAATTTGAGCATATGATTTGATAAATTTTCTATAATATCCTATATGTCCTAGCATAATGTGCAACTGCTTAACATTCCTTGGGGCCTCCAGATTCACTATCACCAGAATCTTGGCAGGGTCCACCATCAGCCCTTTCTTACACACCATGTGACCCAGCGAGATTCAAAAGGGAACAGAAAATATGCATTTTTTCAAATTCAGCGCTATCTGGTATCTATGACACGTATCCAACATCAGGCACAAACTTGCTACATTATGCTTTACTAATCCGAACACTGTCGAGTCATCAAAGTATAATTCTAGGTGCATTATTGAGTCCAAACAACATTACAATGTATTGAAAACAACCCCAATTTGTTGCGAAGGTCATTTTTCTCCTATCCTCAGGCGCGATCTTAATCTAATGGTACCCTGAAAACCCGTCAGTGAACAAGTAGGCCTCTTTCCCTCCAACATTGTCTAATACTTCATCGGTAAACGGTGTTGGGAATGGATCATGGACACATGCATCATTAAGCTTTAAAAGATCTACACAAATCCTTATCTTTCCCTTCTGCTTCTTCTCTTGAACCACCATTGTGCCCACCCAATCAGATTCCTCAACCGGTTCTATGATGCCTACTTCCAGCATCTTATCCAATTCTAGGCAAACCTTTTCCTTGTATTTAGGATTAAGGAGATATGACCTTTGTTTCATAGGCTTCACTTTTGGATTTAGAGTGATCTTCATAATGCCCAAATCTCCCATTATGCCCTTCAAATCCAAAAAATTGGTAGGGAAGAGATCCAGATATTCACAGAGTAACTCGACAACTTTACTCACAGTAGCGTCATCCCAATAATCTCCAATATTTGAAAACTTTGGTTCTGCTTCAGTACCAATGTTTGCTCACTTTGTCTTCAATAACGCGGTGATGTTCGGGTTGTCTATTTGTGGGCCCTCGACTTTCTGATGCCCTTCTACCTCTGGAATATTAATGTTTCTCGGATCTTAATCCTCCTCTTTAGCGATCACATTATAACATTCTGACGTATGATGTAGCTGCGTGCTCCAATTTGGTTAGACCCATTCCATAGATTCTTGCGGTGTTCTGAAGATAATTACCTTAATCTCCTGTAGGGTTTCATAGATTCTTTCGAAGCCATCTTCGAAGCTAAAGGTTAATAAGAATACTTCCCTCAAAATACGCACTCTGTGGTGCCATGGCAGAGCTTCGTTTCGAGATACCAGTTCATGGGAATTGTATCCAAAGTATGGAAAAATGTGTGTACCCCCTTCAATTGTGGCTCTATCCCCCACGCTTTAGTCCATTTCGCTAGGTGATCATGCATATCATCCCTTCCATCATATTTCTATGTCATTCTAGTGTTAGGATGCCCAAACCGTAACCTCATCATTATTCTGTAATCTCGCCATCCATCAAAACTATCTTTATGCATACCCCACCATCATGCAGGCATAGCACACAGTGCCAAATCTAATGCTTGGAAGTGGTGATCCTTAGGGACTTCATGTTCAAATGCATCTAAAAACTTATATACGTTAGTTAAACCATCATAATGGGGTAATTTCCTTACCTACGATGAGACATAGCGTAGCAACTTCATCATCATATTGCAGCAAAGTGTGGATACGTCATGTAGCTGATTCTGCCAATGTTCCAACTCTTCATCTGCATTAGAGGTGCAGGAACTCTCCCAGTCCCATCCAATCCGTCTATCTACCGTCGGGTTGATCTAGTCCTGGTCTCACGCTATTATTTTGTAGATTTGATCCAGTTCATCCTCACTTTCCTCATAATGGTGGACTAGTTCATTATAGCATGCCCCTTTTGCAGGGTCCAATGATGCTACAACATGAAACAATTTTCTCTCAAACGACATCGTTCTCTTCTTCAGATTGATGACCCCATTCATATCAATGGCCCAGTCAATTCCAAAGAGCACGGGATATGGATTACTTTCATCAATGATCTCTATAACTTCAAAGTCGGCCATCACGCTTGCACCATCTATATCAACTATGACTCCATATAATCATCCCATGGGGATGATTTTCTGTTGGTTCACCATTCTGAGCTAAATCGGAGACCACTGCAACGTAAGTCTCCCCATCCTTTCCCATGTTTGTTTTGGAAAAACATTCGCATCGGACCCCATATCTAAGATGACCTTATCCATCTCATAATCACCTATCTACGCAGTGAGCCTCATCTCGCGCCCTGTTCGTGCCTTATGATTGCCAATTTTTCTAACTATGTAGTGTCCATCAAGGACCTTCTCTTTACTGGAGAATTTGTTTATTACTTCCTGTAAGCCTTCCATAACTTTGCTATCGTGTAGTAGCTTTATGCAGGTTTCCAAAAATGTAATAAGAACAGAGGGATCAACCTATGCAGACGTGCTAGTTTCTTGCACCTTGTCCTGACTTCCTAAGGTGGACGCTTCAGCAAAGCTTTTCTTGGCCTCCATAAATGTTTCCTTCTCGTGATTCAGATCAAAACCCACTTCCCTCTCTGGGGCCTTGCAAATCCATCCATCCTATTCAAGCTATTTACCCTTATCATTATTGGTCATTATCCCACTTCTTCGTACTATATTCATGCTCTGATCTTTCTCCCAGGGCTCAACTCTCATCGTCTGTAAGTCCTGCATAGGCTACTAAGGCTGCACTTTCTTTTCTTGGATTTTAGCTATCAACTCTAAGCATTCTTTTATGGTATGGTCAAATTGGCTGTAGTATTCACATGATGGGCACGTTTGATTATGGCACTCTCAAGCATAGTTCCTTGGCGTTCCGCAGTTGTAGTAGATAACATGACCGTGACCTCTACTAGGTCCTCCTCCCCTGCCACCTCGTCCTCTTCCCTGATAGCCTCCACATGCCCCTCTGATGCCCTAATCTGGAGTCCAAGTTTCTACTTTCATCTAGTATGTAGGTGTTCTTTCCATCATCATCTCATAGTTGCAATAATGGTGCTCATCGTGGCACACTAATTTTCAGAAGTTACAAAACAATTGCTAAGGTGTCTGGATGAACTTTTGAATCAAATGGAAATTATTCGTCGCATATCGTCCAACAACTTGACAAATAACACACCATAGCATAACCCCCATGCTCAACCCTATTGGGGCTTCTGGCTTTAGGGAAATTGGTTCCCCTCCTGTAATATAATTCACGAATATGGGACAATGGTCATTGTCGTGCCCCTGTCTCTTGTACTTCAGACACCAGACTTCGGCATGCACCTTTGGTTTAGTCTCCTTGTATTTCTTCAAAATTTTCAATTCTAAGTAGAGGCTCTGTAACTGAGAGTGAAACTGTTGTACCCCCAAGGTTGCTTACTGAATAGGTGTTGCATGCAACCTCCTCACGATTTCCAAAGATTCTGCCTATGTTCCTATTTTATGTTGTGACAAAGCAATCCTTAGGTGGCATAGAAGTGAATCTATAAACCATTCGCGATGCTGACAATCTGTGAGCTACATGTTAGCTTCTCGAATTTGACATTTCAACCTTTGATCTAATTCCCTAGGCATCTCATCAACCCTCATCATGATTTCCTTAAATCTAACTACTAATTGCGAGTCATACTTAGGCTTACTAAACCCCTTCTTTAAAGCAACCTTAGTTTCTACTAGCGATGCTAGAGGATTATCATAACAATACATAATATACCAACTCAATGCGTGATCTTGTTGAGTGGTAACCAACTGTGCCTTCCTTATATTATCATTAGTAATCTATTGCACTGTCCAAACAACATTCACAACAAACTAGAACTGCTTTGTATCTTCACTCCCGATGTCCTTGAAAATCGACAACTTCATAGTGTTCTTCATGTTGAATGGAGGTGGAGGTGTGGGCGAAGGTGTATGTGATGGAGGTGGAGGTGGAGGTGGAGTGGATGGATGATGTGTTCGTAGAAAACCCTATGTTATTAGTTGGACAACACTCTGCAGTGAGGCCTGTATCGCTCCCTCACTGTTGCTCGAAGAACTAGGTCCAGTCAACGGGCTGTATTCTAGACCTAATCTCTCTCAATCTCTAAAGAGTCTCCCACTTCGCGTAGCTCCGAACATCAAGGAAATCTCATAACATGTTTTTCACACAGCAACATTTTAATCCAAGTATTCAATGATCTTAAATACTTACCTCGAAATCCTTTGAAAATTTACCACTCTGCTTCGTTATAGCTCATTGAGGTATCAACGACAAATTCTGTAACAAGTCCTCCCAGAATCTAATCAATCCAATGATTAACAAACTGTGTGATTTGGCTTTCGAAGGATTCTAATCGCCGCACTAATTCAGGAGTCCACACTATAGGATTATCAAGCTTCCACCTTGCTTGGTTGTTTGTCAATTTAGCCAACTATGCATATAACTCAATGGGGAAGGTGCAAAAGGATATCTCGTGTATCTCTATATACATATACTTTTTCAACCACTCTTCTTTTGACAGGTGGCGATTCTGGTTTTCTTGCACTGCGAACTCATGGATATTCTGATACAACCACTTTTCAATTTCTTTCTTGGTCAAATTCTAGTGATGTGACATCACACACTTCTTTCAAGTAGATCTCACTCTCGGTAATGAACCATTTGTTGGCTTAGGGTTTATTGGCCTAGTTTCAGATTTAGTTACACCAACCAACAAATCCCTACACTACTGGCCCTTTCGGAAACAACCTTATAGCGCAAGCTGCAGTCTCACTTGAAGTAGTATGGGGGGATGCTAGAACCAAGTTTATTCATCCAGAGACTAGTGTGATGTCTTTTAGCGCCTCAGATCTTCCTTCACGCAGATCGATACTCTCTTAGGGCACACTGCTGCAACTCTATCAAAATGGCCTTTAAACCTTCGCGAAGGCTTACGTTCAGTATTTGCAGACCTTTACTAGTCAATATATCCACTTACGCACATCAAAGAGCTACCCTAGATTAATGTTCACGCATATCTACTTAATTTATTAGTAAATAGAGTAGAATTCATCAGAGTCTTTGCCAAATTACTTAAAATCCATTGCGTACATTCATTAAGACTTATTAAAGAGAATGACGCAAAATTCAATCAATATTCCATAAAACACATTATTCATGGGTAGCATATATCATTAAAAAAAACAGAGTTAAAACATATATACATAGGAATTCTTTGGTAAATGTCTTTACTAATCTTCAATTCAGATTTACAGACTCAAAACTATCTTGTGCCCTCAGCTGCAGGGGTCTATGCACTCAGTTGCGGACTCTACCTAGGCCTCTGCACACTCACCTACAAAGCCTTTCTTCTCCTATCTGACCCACTTCTCTTCACTATCGCTACCCTTCTACCTGTCTATTACATCCAATATCTTCCTTAGAATCTCTAAGACACACCTATTTATAGCCTTTTTCATACAATCCCATGGCTAGAAAGAAGCAACTAATTTTGGCCACAGGAAATGACTACAATTGACTGGACTATAGTTGAGTTTGACTAGATCAAGGGTAGGGGAAGTTTATTAATTAGTTAGTTTATTAATTAATTAGTTAATTTGTTGGATTTAGTTATTTTGATTAAATTTCATATGTAACTCATTATATCCGCTAATAATTATTAAAAGATTTTTTTCAATTTCAACCTAAATAAATTATATGTGAAAACTTTTGTCATGGGATAAATTAAGGTAAAATTACATTTTATTGATTAAATAATTAGTTAGTTTAATTTAATTGATTAACTTGTTTCATGGTAAACAAGTTAACCAATTAAATTAAACTAACCAATTATTTAATCAATAAACTATAATTTTACCTTAATTTATCCCATAACAAAAGCTTTCACATATAATTTATTTATGTTGAAATTGAATATATTTTTTTAATAATTATTAACAAATGTAAGGAGTTACATATGAAATTTAATCAAAATAATTAAATCTAACAAATTAACTAATTAATAAACTTCCTCTACCCTTGATCGAGTCAAATTCAGCTATAGTCCAGTCAATTGTAGCTATTTCCCGTGGTCAAAATTAGTTGCAGGGTTTTGCGCACTCAACTGTGGACTTATACCCTAGGCCTCTGCGCACTCAGCTACAAAGCCTCTACCTACGCTACGACTCAAAAATTAGACTTTTCTCCTTATCATCAAGACTTCATACTTCTTAGAACTTATTGATGACTCTCTAGAGCTTACTTACTTAGCTCTTTTTATAGAATCCCATGGTCCGCAAAGCATGGGTAGATCTTTATAGCTGACTTTACTTTACAAAATTAAGGTCGAACAACCCTTTATTACTCATGACACCTTCACGCTCCGCGACCACAAAATATAGAGGCTTTACGACTTTATTACAAGGTTCGACCCAAAACATGGGCTTTTAGCCCCAAAACTATCCTTGGGGAATCATGTTCCCAACAGTAACAAAAAGTTATTCCCAGGTTCCAGAAATTGATTTTGGTGATATTTTTTCTCCTATTGCCAAGGTAGCTTCTATTAGATTATTTTTTTTATGTTTCTATTGCTTTTGATTTTGAGCTAGAATAGATGGATGTGAAGAAAACATTTCTTCACGGGGATCTGGAAGAAGAGATCTACATGAAGCAACCTAAAATCTTTGTGGTAAAGGGTAAGAAAGAACTAGTGTGCAAGTTAAAAAAGTCTTTGTATGGGTTAAAACAGTCACCAAGGCTGTGTTATCATAAATTTGATACATTTATATGGGGACTTGGCTTCACCAAAAGCAAAGCAAATCACTGTGTGTATTTTAAATTAATTGGTGACTATGTTATTTATCTGGTCTTGTATGTGGATGATATGTCGCTGGTTGGAAATGACAAAGAAATTATCCAGGATTTGAAGACCCAATTTTCCTTCAAATTTGACATGAAAGATCTTGGTGCTGCAAACTATATTTTGGGCATGGAAATTAAAAGAGATCAAGCAAAGAGGACAGTCTGGTTAAACCAGAGGAAGTATGTCGAGACAATACTGTAGAGGTTTAATATGAAGGATTGTAAACTGATGAAGGTTCCTATTCCTGTAGGTGTGAAGTTATCTACTGAACAGTGTCCCAGGACACAAGAAGAGGAAGAGGAAATGTCTCGTGTTCCATATGCAAGTGAAGTCGATAGCCTGATATATGAAATGGTCTATACACTACCAAACATTGCACATGTAGTGGGAGTATTGAGCAGGTTTATGTCAGAACCAGGGAAGGAGCACTGGACAATAGTGAAGTGGATTTTCAGGTATTTGCGTGGCACTAGTGATTATGGTTTGTGCTACCAAGGAAGACCATGATAGGACAAAGTGTTGGATATTCATGGCTTTGCTGATGCAGATTGGGCTGGAGATCTGGATTAGAGAAGATCTACAAGTGGGTATGTGCTTAACCTATTTGGAGGTGTAGTCAGTTGGGTGAGTAAGAAACAATCTAGAGTAGCACTATCAACTACAGAGGCAGAATACATGGCAGCCACTCATGCAAGCAAGGAAGCAGTTTTGTTGCAGAGATTATGTTCAAGTATGGGGTTAGTAAAGGGAGCTATAAGGATAGACTGTGACAACCAAAGTGAAATTTTCTTGGAAAAGAACCCTACTTATCATTCAAAGATAAAGCACATTGATGTTCAATATCACTTTGTGAGGGATATAATAGAAGACAAAAAGGTGTTGCTGGTAAAGGTGGACAATTTAAACATTATTACAGATGCGTTGACAAAATTTGTGATCTCTAAGAAGTTCTCTTGGTGTAAAGAAATTATGGGCATTGCAGGGCTAGATAAATTACTAAGCTCTCATGTGGAAAGAAAACAACAAGTGGGAGAATGTTGGGTTGTGTTATATTCTTTCCACGACTAGCTCCCCTAGTTAACCGGGGTGTTAAAGGGGCAGCGGAGCTCCCCCTTCGTTGCACTGTTTGCATAGTGGGGGGGTCATAGGGGGTTTAATGGGGGCGAGTAGCCCCCTTTCATGGGGTCCGGGAAGTGCCCTGAGGAAATTTTTTTTGGACCCTATATTAGGTGGGGCGAACCTACCTATGTTTTTGTGCATGGTTTTAGCACATGGTTTTAGGTGCGATGGTTTTTTGGTCCATGGTATTGGATGCTTCATCATTTATAAATATGTATTGTAACATTGAAATGAACATAATGAAAACTCAATATGGTAGTCCCGGTTTTTGGATCCATGGGAAAATCTCTGTGTATATGTGTTTTTTGTGTTATGCTCTCACATTGTTTATTTTCTATGTTTTAGAATTTATATGCAGGTAATTTATGTATGGGGTTAAAACCTAGAGTTGTTCTCTAGGCCCATAGCACCACGTGTACGCACACATCTCAATCATTTCTTTAAGCGTTACAGACCTTCACCAGTGCACTCTCTAGTATCTGATTCAATGCTTCCACTGTCCCATTAGCCTACGGATGATAAGGCGTACTTTTCCGATGACACACTTGAAATTGTTCTGTCAACATGTTGATTGTTTCGTTAATAAAGTGCGTACCGTGATCTCTCATCAAGATCTTTGGATAGCCAAATATTTTCAACAGATATTCAAAAATAAACTTGTTGTTGTGGCGCCTATATAGTCCTTCACAGGCTGTGTCTCTGCCCACCTGGTTAAATATTCAACCGTGGTGATGATGTTCTTCACACCCGTCCTCTTTCCTTGACACTGAATTGGAGCCACAAAGTCAATCGCCCATTTCTCGAATGGTTGTAACGTCACCTATGGCATTAGAGGAAGTTCATCCCGCCGCGATGACCTACCCATCCTTTGACATGTGTCACATGCCATACAATAAGTTTTCGAATCCTTGTGCATGGTTGGCCACCACAACTGAGCATGTAGAATATTTTGCGTTGTTGCTTTCACTACATAATGTCCTCCTGTAGCTCCTCCATGAGCCTTGGTGAGGATGTTGCTTCATTCAAAGTCAGGTACATAATGTTGCAATATTTCATCTGACCCCATTTTGTACAAGTGCCCTGCAATGATAGAAAATGATGTCGCGTGCACTACTAGTTCCTTCTTCTGTTGGCTTATATAACCTTCGGAACTGACTCTATCATTAGGAAGTTGGTAATATCTTCAAAGTGGTTGTCCATGACGCACATTGCAAAGGGATGTGCATCAGGAAATTCTTCCTCTAAATTAGTAGGTTCCTCTCTGGTTTCAATGTGTGATAGATGATCAGGTCCCACAGTCAGTCGTCTTGGCTTTACAATAACTTCGAAGTTGTTCTCTTGGAATAACAACAGATACCTACATATTTTTCACCCCAACACAGGCTTGCTAACTAGGTATTTCAATGCGGAATGATCTGTATACATCTTAAAGTGCCCTGCCAACAAATAGTTCATGAACTTCTGGAGCATGTACACCATAGCTAATCCTTCATGCTTTGTTGTGGAATAATTTTTATTTGCTTTAGACAGCTTCCTACATGCGAACGCTATAGGATGATCTATTTCTCCCTCACTAGCCTGTGTTAGTATGATCCCCATCACAATACATGATGTGTCCACGTGCACATCAAATTCCTTCTTCCAGTCCGAGAATACTAGGATCGACACGATGACCATTTTCTCTTTTAGCACATCCAAGCTCTTTTAACATTCATCATTCCAATAGAACGTAGCATCCTTTTTCAACAATTTCTGGTGATCAGGGCATAGCTCTTGATGAACTGCCTATAGTATCTCGTATGCGCTAGAGTTGCACACAACTGTTCCATATTCCTTAACGCCTCCAAGTTTATTATCACCACGATCTTCGCTGGGTCTACCATCGATCCTTGTCTGCATACCACATGACCCAGCAAGATCCCAAAAGGGACACAAAACATACACTTCTTCAGATTGAGCACGATCTGATATCTCCTACATGTATCTAGCATCAAGCATAAACTCACTACATGGTGCTTGACCAATCCAAACATTGTCCAATCGTCAAAGTATACCTCCATAAATTTATGAATGAACTCTTTGAATACCCCAATGACTATGTGAGAACTATTGCTGGTGCATTCTTCAGCCCAAAAGGCATCACAATGCACTGAAAACATCCCCATTCAGTCACGAAGGTCATCTTGCTTCTATCCCCAAGCACAAGTTTGATCTAATGATACCCAGAGAACCCATCGGTGAAAGAATATGCTTCTTAGCTGCCTACATTACCCAGGACCTCGTCAGTGAATGGGATCGGGAAAGGATCATGCACACAAGTGTCATTGAATTTCAGTAGATCTATGCATATCATTATTTCTTCTTTCCGTTTCTTTTCCTGAACCACTATTGGGCTTACCCAATTAGATTCTTCCACCAGTTCAATAATACCACCCGTGAGCATCTTATCTAACTTAGTGCAGACCCTTTCCTTATACTTCGGATTAAGGTAGTAAGGTCTTTGTTTCACAGGTTTTGCATTTGGTTTCAGGGTGATCTTCATGACACCCAGGTCTCCTATTATTCCCTTCATATTAGAAAACTTCATAGGGAACAAATCCTGATATTCGCAGAGGGTATCAATGACCTTATCGACTGTCACATCATCCCAATAGTCCCCAATATTCGCAAATTTCGGCTCCGCCTTTGTACCAATGATGATTTGTCTAGTTTTCAGTGGCACAGTTATGTCTAAATCCTCTATCTGTGGTCCTTCAACCTCATGTTGACCCTCGATTTCCATAATATTAATCTTTATGGGATCCTTGTCTTCTTCTTCATCGGTCACATTAAGCATTCCAGCGCATGGCTCAACTGGGTAGTCCAATCATGTTGAATCAGGTCCAAAGGATCCTGTAGTATCCTAAAGATCGTTGCTTTAACCTCTTGTAGCATTGCATCAATACAGTCAAACCCATTCTCAAAGTTGTACATCATTATAAACCCCTAGCACAAGATGTCCCATTCTTCAGTGTCATGGTGGAGCTCTGTTTCCAAGTACCAATTCATTGGTATGACATCCAGGGTATAATAAAACATATGCACCCATTTAGGATGGGGTTTTGCTCCATAAACCTTAGTCCATTTCGACAAGTGATCGCGCAGACCATTCCTTCCATCATACTTGTCTATCATCCATACTTTTAGCTATCCAAAACGTGTTCTCATCATCCTCCTATATTCGTGCCAATCACTAAAATTATCCTTGAGCGTACCCCACCATCTTGCGGGTGTAGAGTGTAGTGCCCAATCCAAGGCCTGGAAGTGATGCTTCTCCGTCACTTCTCTTTCAAATGCATCCATCATAGTGAGGCAGATTCCATAACTCTGATGATATGCAGCGCAATGACTTGGTCATCATATTACAACGCAGTGTAGATACTTCATGCAACCCATTTTGCTAGTGCTCTAGTTCTTCATCCGAATCTAATGTGTAGGAGCTCTTGCGGTCCCATGCGATACATTCATCTATTGTCGGATTTACCCAATCCCGGTCTCACGTCATTATCTTGTAAATATAGTCCAAATCATCATCACTTTCATAATTCTGAACTAGTTCTATGTAGTGCAGTCCTTCTAAAGGATCTAGTGGCACCACTATGCAGAGTGATTTCTTTTCAAATATCATCTTTCGCTTCTTCAGGTTGATTACCCCATTCATGTTAGTGGCCTAGTTGATCCCAAGAAGAATAGGGTAGGAATTGCTATCATCCATAATCTATACTACTTCATAATCTGCAAGTGTGCTCGTGCCTTCGATGTCAACGGTTACCCCTTGTAGCCTCCCCATTGGGATGATTTTTTGCTGATTCACCATCCTTACCTAGATTGGAAACCACTGAAGCATAGGTCTCCCCATTCTTTCCTATGTTTTTTTTAGCAAAAGGTTCACATCGGACCCCAAATCCAAGATAACTTGGTCCATTTCGTATTCCGCTATCTGTGCGGTGAGTCTCATCTCATGTCCAGTCCTTGCTTTATGCTTACCAAGCTTTATGACTACACACAGTTCGCTAGTAGCACTATCCTTGCCAGTGCATTTATTGGTTAGTTCCTGTATGTTATGAAACCAGCTCTAGAAAAAGATAGAAAAGATAGATCAACGCCTTAAAATTCAGCCTCTTCGAGGGGGCAACCTCCTTTACATTACATAAATGAACAATTCTTGGATGATTCAAATGACAAAACCTCCTTTCTTTATATAGGAGTATAAGGAGTCATAATATAACCCAGCCGACATAACAATAATAATATAAAGCCACAAAAATAACAATAGAGGGATTCTATGGGGCACAGTAATAGTAATATGGGGACAATAGGGGCACAACAATATTAATAAGGGGTACAACTACAATAGTAATGGGGTAATCACTGGTATTATAGGGACCCAACATGCCCCTCTCCTTCAAAAAAGTGTTGTCCTCAACACTTGAGTAGTTCTGGATGCT
>APFE031671776.1:0-45952 GCA_000404065.3 Pinus taeda | reverse complement strand
CCAATGGTGGTCCAGATAACTTGTTTGAGCTCTGCTGTAACTTTATCAAAACTGAGCTCCTTTTCTAGCTCTGCAATTCTTTTCTTCATAGCTTTTACTTCTCTTTCCCTGTCAGCCACATTTTGCTTAGACTTATAATATTTTTCATTTATTTTTGCTAAGCTGTCCTGGGCTTGGCTGAGTTCTGACATCTGAGCCTCTAGCACCTGTATTTCTTGCCTCAGCTTCTGCATGTCCAGGCTCTCAGCCTGCTCTGTTGTTGGTACTGTGGTGGTTGGTGCTGTGGTGCCTGGAGCATCCTGCTGTGCCTGTTGCTTTGGAGGGACATTATCTTGAGGGGTCTCCTCAAGGTTTATTGATTATGTGGGCGGCTTGGAAGATTGCCCTGCCTCCCTCCTTTGTAATGCTGCTTCCAATGTGGTCTCTGTGTCTTGCAACTTTTCCTGTGTTTCTATCAGCTCCTTGTATAATGTCATCAATAATGCAGTTGCATCCTTTTCTTGCCTCTGCTGGGCAACCTCATCTGTCTGTGGGTGTAGATTTGGGGGGATCTTCAATTTCTTTTTTATTGCAGCCATGTCTACATCCCTCAGTTTAAGGACTTGTTGTATTGCCTTAACGTCATTGGGGTCATGCCCAAACTCTATGATTATTTCTTCTAATGCCTTGATTCTGTTATCTTTAGCTTGGGAGGATGCCCTCTCCAACTCAAGCTGTGTTGCAGTGTTGTTTAGGCTATTCTGCAGCCTGTAATTAATCAAGGTCTTGTCTGCCAGAGTGGCATAGACCATCTCACCCGTCTGTTTGTGAAGCTCAATCTGATCTATGGGGTGGATGTCTTTTGAGAGGACTTCCGAATTAGTCCTGATATAATCTGCAGCTGTTTGTGGTTGCCGCACTGTAGGAGTGAAATGGCTCATGGTCATCTTGCCTTCTTGCACATCAAAGGCAGACATGAGCCTTTGCTGATTTGCTGGAGCCATATTTAACAGGTGATTGTAGAGCCGAATTTTTATTGGCTCACTCCTTCGTTTGGCCTCTTTAAACTATTCTTTTATAGCTGCAGCTGTGCTCTGCTGTTGCCCTGAGGAGCTCACCTCTCCTTTCTGCTTCCCTTGACCCTGTTGGTCTGCTTGTTGCTGTTCCTGCTGGCGCTGTTGTTGATGGCCCTGTTGGCTCTGTTGTTGTTGGCCCTGTTGGCCCTCTGGTTGTTCCATCACTTTATCCTTTCCCTTGCCCTGCCCTTGATTAGTAGCTTGCACTGCCTCTTGTTGTGTTGTAGAAGATGAAGCAGCTGCTTTTGTTTGAGGATTTGGCAGAGAAAGCACCTGAGAAGGACATTCCAATTCAGCCATTTTTAATAAATGCCTTCTAGCCCTTTCAACTAGCTCTTCTTGAGACACAGGCTCTTCTAAGGTGTTTCTCCTCCACTTCTGTTGGTTAGCATGTCTCAGGATGTGGAACATGCTCTCATGCTCATAGCTAGAGAGCTTGCATTTCTGTCTTCTCAAGGATATAAAGCCGTTGGGGTCATAGGGCTTCCAAAGGAAGCTTTGTTTTAGGCCAAGGCATTCCAACATCCTATCTGCTTCTTTCCATCCTTCTCCTCTGTTTAGGATGAAGTGGCCTAGCTGGTTTCTAACTTTAAGCTGTGCCCTTTTTCCTTTTCCTACAAAGTGCACCTAGTCGGCATTGCCAAATTGCCTGAAATACTCCAGGGCAAAGAGCCTCATGGGCACAAATCTGGGAAGCTTGTATGGGCGCAGCTCACATCCATATATCCTAATCACAATGTAATGCTCGTAAAAATACCAATCTCCTATGTTGTAGGCACTGGACAGTTGCAGAATCCTCTGCATTTCATCAGAGAGTCTTGGAGGGGGTGCTGTCAAGAGTAGAGACAAGGCTGGATGAATGAATAAGTCTATGAACTCAGTATATGTATATGGTGAATATGCACGGACGTGGAAGACTGAGCTCCAGTATACCACTGATCTTGGGTTTCCTGCTGCATCCGTTCTCTTGATTTCAAAAGAGAACTTCTCATGTTGGTGATACAAAATGAGATGATAAATATATGAGGTGTATCTGAACATCCTCTCCCTAGATAAGTGCAGAAATTGCTCATGTATCTTGTCAGAGATATATGTAGCATAGTCATAATAACAAATGGGGGCCTTGCCAGGGGAAAACATTGTCATCATTACTAGCACAGTTTCTTCTATGAACTCCATTGAACTGTACCCTAGCACTAAGCTTATCATGTATGCTAGGTCCAGGCCCAGTTGATTTAAGTAGCCATCAAAGATGGGAGGATGCGGCACTGTGTCATATTTTTTGATAAACAACTGATTAAGCTTTAGGATCTTTGCCTCTGTAAGTACCTTGGCTCCTTGATTGATTAGGTCCAACAGGCATAAAGGAACCAATTTCCTTTGAGCTTTGAATTGGACCATCTCCCTGATGGCCTCAGGGGTGGTGTAAAATACCACAGCACCTTGTGGGTTGAGCACAGCCCTCTGCACAGGGTCATAACAGGCAGCACACAAGTGGATGAGTTCAGGGAACCGATTGACCTGAGGCATCTTGAATATTGGGAGGGAGGACTCCCAAATGCCTAGGATATCTGTTCCATCTCTGTGCTTAGCCCTGAGTTCATTCAGCAAATGAATGTGAAATGTACATTTGGATGGGGCGTCCTCCGAGATTTGGTAATCTAGGTCTGCCAAATCTTTCCAATCTGGCTCTCTCTGAGGAGCATTCAAGGGAGTAACATTAAGGGCTACTGATGCTGAAGGGGTATCCATGTCTGTTCAGACGTTTCTTGAGCTGATGAGCATGCTAACTTAGGAAAATGGAATTTGAGAGAAACACAGACTAGCAGGCTTGCTTTATAGCAGAATAGGATAGTACTGGGCTTTCTGAGAGTGCTTCTTGTGCAGTTTTAACAGACCTCCTTTGACAATTTAGGAGCAGGTTAATGAGTTCACGATTGCGCGAACAGAGAAGGGTTTTCACTAAAATTGAAGTGCAAAATGGCTCTGCCAATGTAATTGGACCTCAAATTGTCCAGGGGAGACAGGATATACTTGGTTTTGTGGTGAAATTTCAATGTTTTGCCGTGTCTAGGTGTGTTTTACAAGTAACTGTGAAAAAACCAGTTTGCAAGGAAATGGACGGGCAAATACCTGTTTAGCCAGTAGCTCGGGACGAAAGAGTATTTGGGTTGGCGCTCTAAGCTTCTGCGGATGGTCGAAAGTTGGCTGGTAGACTGCTGCTTGTAGTTTGCATGCAGACAGCACAGAGGTCTTTTTCACAGAAAATAACAAAAACGCGAAAAACCGTAAAAATATGGCCTTTTTGCTTTATTGGCGCGTTTTTTTGAATGACGTCAGCATGACATCAGCATGTGGGTTCGGGTTGGATGACGTCAGCAGGACGTCATCGGGTGACGTGGCGGCCTGAGACCAGTCCACGGGGACGATGAGGTGGCGGCCAGGTGGGCGAATGGGGGACGAGGAGGGCGGTTGTGGCAATGACGTGGGAAACAGCAGGGCGGGGACGTGGGAAGGACAGGTGTCGCCATATCGGGCCCCCTCCTGCATGGCAAGGAATCTGTCAGAGGGGGCTCCGACGAAGTTTGGCCGCGACACCTGTCCCCGCGTGACGCAAGCGTCTGACAGATATCGGAAGGTATCTGTCGGACGTCGGGGGCCTTCCGAAATTCATAGGAGCCGTTGATCTGCGGGCGCATGATCGGACGGTTGTCGGGTAATGAACCTGCACGGCAAATAAACTCCATCTTTGTTAAGGGTCGGACATCGGGCCCCTCCGAAAATGGTGCTGACTGTAGATCTGGCAAAGCCGCGATCGGACGGTCGTCGGGTCGATCAATTGCACGGATGATAGCAGTGAGTGGGCGGGTTAAAAAATCATATTTCTTGGCAGGCGCGCCCGGCGGGACCCTCCGCTTCATGGATGATTTTCAAAGGTTTTGGATGGTTTTATTTATTGAAATCAAATTTGCCCGCCAACATTAGAAAACGGTAGAAAACAAAAGAATTTCATGCAAAATTTTTGTACAAAGTATACGAGGGCAAAACTATAGGAAAAGGGGGTTCTGATGAAGTTATATAAAAAGGCACAAATTGGATCCCGACCTTAGGATAAGGCGGGGAAGGTATATTTTCATGATATTTCCGCCCTTTAATGGTTTAAGGGGGTCAAAAGGGTTTCTTTGAGGGTTTTTTTTTTTAGGCAAAAATGGAGACTTAGGTAGGGGGATGGGTTCAGATGGAGAAAATGGGTTGAAGATGGGTTCTTGACCTTAACCAGATGTTAATTCAATTCCGAGGGAGTGGAAATTATGGCTATAGTGCCAAGGAGGGGATATTTATACAATGTGTGGGGTTTATACACCATGGTGTTATAATAATAGGGAAAATGAAGTATAGGGAGCTAAATAATAAAGTTAGTTGTTAATGTGGGGGGAAAATATGGATGAGGATCAGTACAACCAAGTTCTCTTTGAAAACAACTTAGTGTAAAGAGTAGATCAAAATGAAAAGACTTTTGCACAAGAAATGTGGCTTTTAAAGGCCATAAGAACCATCACAAAGCCTTAAGTTTCTCTTATGTACACAACTTGTGAAGGGGTGTTAGTAATGAGTGATATACAAATGAAAAAGGAAGTTAGTCATGCTCCATTGTGTTACTTTGCTTGTACATGGTTAGCCAAGTTGATTTTGGAAGAAACACCACTTCTGCAACCCCATCTACCTACCCAGCTAATTTGCCTAACATTTTTTATTTCTTCTTGGAGGGTGCACTTGGACTTGCAAACCCTTTGTGTGCCTTTTCTTTTGCATTGGCTTTTTTTGTTTCACTTCCTATCTAATACTATCCTTATTCCTTCCAAGGCCCCAGATTAAGCAGTTGGGAACCTTAGTTTCTCTACCTAACTACTGATCTGCCAAGATTACACAGTTTGGACAGATTTCTTTCTTTATTCTACAACATAAATTGAAAACATGGCATGATCCGGATTAGACTGTTGGGTCATCCCTCAAAACTCTGTAATATGGAGGCATATACACACCTTGTCTTTTCTTGCAAATATGGAACCTTTGTAGCAGCAAAGTGGAGCATATTTGGCACTTGTATTCGCCAATCATGAAATATGAAACCTATTGGTATAGGTATCCAACAGTTTCCTTGTTCATACTTTCCCATACTTTTAAGGTGAATATATTTCACACTAGTCGAACCAAGAGTAGTGGGTTCAAACAATAACAAAGAATGTTAGAGATAATTATTTAAAGAACCAATATATTTCATCAAAGTATAAGGTGAATCGAAAGGAATACCCAATGATAAAGATTGCTTCATAAATTCCTCTATGAAAATTTAAACATCTTGACCTTTTCCTTGTTTCAAATGTTGCTATTTTATCATGGATTTTTGCTGCTATCCTAATGGATAAAACTTTCCTTTTAATGCAGAAACACATTTAGACAAAGAAGAAAGGAGTTTACCCATATCCTTGCTACCTTTCTAAAGTTTTCTCTCCCACCATATGAAATCTATGCTTCCTAGTCGAAGAGATGCTAACTAGATATTTGCCTCATCGTGTTTGATCTGTTGTATTCTACAATACACTTTAATTTGTTTGATCCAATTATTTAGATTTTCTATATTAGATTCTCCATTAAACATAGAAAAATCAAAATATACATCCAAATTAAAAAATGATTTCTATAAGGATTTCTAAGCTATTTGTTAGAATGATGAGAATGAGATGATGAATAAGAAGAAATTTCACTTGAAGATGGAGATGGAGGTTCAGGAGGTTCTCCTCCATTTTTCGGATTTACTGAAGAATTGTCCTCTGCTTTTTCTTCCTTATTTGTTAATTCCTTCTCATAATTTTTAAGCAATTTGTCTACTTTATGTTCCATGGTGTTGAAAGGTTTATGGAAAGCTTTCTCTTCCCCATCACAGACATCAATGTCTACCATTTTCCTTCTTCGTGTTGCACATCCAATCTTTGGGTCAAATAGCTTAATTTTTCATTCTCCCTATTTGAGTTTAGCCCTAGTTTTCATGCACACTCGTAATTCACATCAGCAAGAAGACCACACTGATACCAAAATTGATGCAAAATATTTGATTTACTGACATTATCCAAGATCTTTTCTTCAGTTGATGATAGAAAAATTGCATGAAAGAGCATGTAAAACTTATACACAAACACTTCAAGAAGATGAAACATAAAGAATACCATAAAGAAAATTCACACAAAAGTTTGATAATGGAGTTTCTCTAATGTGGAGTACATATCCAGGCCCTGCTTCAATAGTGGGGAGGCCACTTCATTCATCTCATCAAAAGAAAGGAAAGTACATGATAAAATACAACAATATACCTCCACTCCTAGGAATGACTTGAAATTTGACTTCTCAAATGACAACAATCACTACACTAATAGGTCTGTCTCATATTCCTGAGACTTTTGACTGTAAACATCACCCACTTCTGAAAGGAACATTGTTGTCTCAAACTTCATGCCCAACAATTAATGAAGAAGGAGGGTTTCTGCCATGACCCTTGGAATTCATTGCTTAGATGCAAAAAATGATTATGCCATTATGATGCTTGCAAAATTTTGGTTAAAATGAGTATAAACTTAGCCCCACAAGGAATCTATAAGATGCCTCATAGATTCTGCATCAGGAATATTCTCTGGAATGTTCCCTAAAATATGTTGTAGAATATTCTTCAAAATATTCTCATCACAAAAATCATGCCCGAGCGAGGTTTTGCAAGCCTAGTTCCTACATGCAAGGATCCCTTCGGCTCCAGTTCCATCCCCTGTCACTGTTTCGTCAACCTCTACCACTCGACATTCTACCTGGTACCATTTGAATGGAATCACTCGAGCATTGGCGGGAATTACAAAGCCACCTGGTAGGCCAATCAGTTATCACACTGTGTATAGTTTGTTGGTGGACAGATGGGTCAGCGGTTTAAACCTCATCGATCCCACTTGTGCTGTGTATTTTTAAATAAAACAAAAAACCACCTACCATAATGTTGCTTCCTAGTCACAATTGTTTGAATATTGGAATTGGTTTTTCCATTTTCGGTTGAACTGTTACATGTGACCAATGTCATCGCTAATTGTTTACTGTTGCAGGTATAACTGTTACCACATATGTATTTCTTCCAATGGTTAAACTTTTCCTACTGGTTATAATCGTAAAAATGACCATGTTGATTTTCAGGTATTGGGTTGGGGGTTGGAAATAATAATTAACATTTTTTTTTTTATAACATTTAGTTATATAAAACAACATTGTCGATTATGTTTATTGAAAAATGCAGCAAGAAATTCTCAATTTGATTTTGCCTTGATTAAATTGAGAAAATTTGGATTTCCACATCAACATACAACTTGAATGTTGTTAGCTTATGTGACATGTCTTGTGTCACCCACTTTACTTAGTAAATTTGAGTTGGAGGAGTTAGATTTCAGTTCTGCATGTGTGATTGCTAATTTTTAGTAATCAAGGTCAGTTATCTCAGTTTGTTTTTAGTTAAACTGGTTCCAATTTTTGGAGGAACTAGTGGAAGGTCTGTTTTTCAGTGGGACTTCAGTCAAACTTAGTGATCATCTAGTTAACTGATCAATCAACCCAAATAGTTAGTGCATGTAGAGAATTCAAGTTACCCACTTGAGGTGGATATTCCAAGCTAGTGTAACATTGGTTTTAGACTAGTCTTGAGTGTACAGGTGTCGAATGCAATCAGATTATCAACCTAAGGAATTGCATAATTCAATTAGAGGAATTTATTAAATAATAGGGGCTAATTCATTAAGGAGAATCACAAGGAAATAAGAGCTCAAGCCGAGGAAAAATTTGACTATGTTTGTGTCATAGGCCTTCAATGAGTAGAGAGATAGGTTGTGCACTTGCAAGGTGAGATCAATTGAGAATATAAATATAATACATCTCTATTCATTTGATTAATGCAAGCAAGCATTGGGGTTTTCAATAGATTTCTTTCCCCAGATAAAAATACTTTTTGCATGTGTGTTATTTCTTCTTGCATGTTTGATATTTTTTTTATAAATTGTAAATTAATGTCCGCAAAGCAGTACAATAGGTTTTTGTCTTGTGATTTTGATTAAAACTTCATGAGAAGTTTTGAATATAAAACCTAATTTCTACATGGTATCAGAGCTGGATTCACATTAGAGCAAGAAATTCGAAGTTGTTTCTCAGAGGTTCGAATTTGAAGATCAGTGTAGTAGGATTTCTTCAGAGATGAGAAGATAACCTTCAATGGATTTAGGCCAGAGTATGCCTTGGAAAGAACCTCAAATTTTATTACATGGAAAGACTTAATGGAGGCAGTATTGGACGACAATTTATAGCTTGAATATGTCAAGATAAATATTCCAAGACCACCAACAATTTATGTCCAGGACCTTGCATAGTGGTGTCGGAAACAATGTTAACTATGATAGGGGGGTGAATCAGTATTAAGGCTAATTTTTAAACTCTTTATGCCAACTAAAATTTCCTTATTTCAACTTGGAAACCATCCATATAATCAATAACAACATATAATATGACAGAAATATGAAATTAACATATAAGGACACACCATGAGCACCATACACATTAGACAAAAGGTTTTATGTGGAAACCCTTTCGGGAAAAAAACACCAAATCTTGTTGTTGTTATTGATTTAAATAACACCTAGTCTATTACATGAATCTATTTTGTGAGCCACCACTCACAGGAAGCACCAAGTCCCTTTGATTGTTTGCTAACAACCACTAGCAGGAAGCACCAACTCCCTCCCTTTGTAGACACATGTCCAACTTACCAGAAGCACAATGTGAAGCACCAACTTCACGGATTTGTTACAAGCACCAACTTGTAGCTCCCTGTATTTATGCAAGCACCAAATTGTAGGAAGCAGCAACCCCCAAGCTTTCTCAATACCCACTAGAGATGGAAGCACCAACTTCCTATATGTAGGATTCATCCACACTCAAATAGGAACAAAATGTTCTCTATAATTGGAAGCTACTCTGCTTGATCTCAGCGCTATTCTTTGCTCACTCTCCTCAATCTACAACAACATAATGATATTCTCAACAATAGTCACTCATCACAGTACATGCAACTCTCTTTGCACCTCTACTTGATATTCTTACTCCACAACAACATGTTGTTTCTCATAGCACTCACCAACTCAACCTGGCCACATAGTCCTCTCTACTCTCTTCTCTTCAACTACATACAATTATCTCTCGACCTACTTTCTCTCACACAACAGTGCAGCTTTTGGGGTCTCTTACCTTTGCTTAGATACTCTTGGCCTTTCTTTGAAGAACTCGCTTTCTCATCCTTGCACAAAACTCACACACAAAGATTTTCAACTTCACTAATTTGCAATAATGTTGCTTCCCCCCTTTGTTCATATGAGCTATAGGGTTTTGTTTCGATGCTTCCCACTAATCGATGTTTCCACTTCTGTCCTGTATTCACACTTCTCGAGTGTACTTCAACATGGATTTTCCATTTTGATGTTGCATCTAACTTGGTCTTTGCCAATGCATTAAACAAGAGAATGGCCACTTTACTCTCTTCTCCATACTCATAATTAATTCTTATTCCACCTACACACTCCAACCAGGAACAATCCTCTCTATGAACAACTCTCCTATCACTGAGGCACTCCATGCTTAAATCATGGTTTCAAATAGCTTGATTATAGTTCGAGATGGATTCTTTGTGGACCATTGTCCTCATTTCCTTGTCTCAAAAGTTTTTGCAGATCCATTTGACTCCATTGATTTGTACTTTTTCTTCGGCAGCCGACCTACTCATCTACCTAACTCGCTGAGATGTGCATCGAAGCACAAAGATGAACTGTTTCACCTCAAGGCAGACCAAACACTCTTTCCTGAAGATTGTGGTCCTTGGTACCTTGACCCTGGGATCTTTGATAATCACCATTAATCTTGAGACCACCTCCTCTGATTTTGCACTCAATCTCGGAGTTGTTGACCCATGCACCTTTAACTCTCTGTACTGTCCTATCGAAGAAATTCTACATGGTTACTATACAATGGTGAAATGTTCTGATACTCCTCAGTTGCGATGTCTTTATCTCCCAAAGCGTTTATTGTCTCATATGACCGAGCCCATGACCATCAACTAGATGCCATATTAGAGCCCCTTTTGTATCATAACTTCTATGAAGTTTCAATTTCATCTTGGCTCCTACTGCTCATCCCTCACAACATTGCTCATCATAGGACCGAGATCTGTGACCTGCCACTCATCCTTAAGGTTCTATGACTTCAGACTCTTGGCAAGGGTCCATTCTCCCTTTATTAACTTCTATGCACCCTTGGTTCTTTGAACTCTCAAGTCCATGTGCCAACCCAATATCGGAATCCCCCTTTATTGAAAACTTTCCAAACTCCAATTTCTTTAGACTTCTGATATCTTAATCCTTTGATTGCTGAAATCCGATATGATCTCATCACTTCCATGTGGTGAATCCTTAAAAGTGGCTTGTGTCACCTGGTTCTAGCCCATTAGACTACCCAATATGGTTAAACATGCTTGCCACATCATGTCGATGTCAGCTCCCACTGTAGCTTATTTGAGCCAATCATTTGCTGCCAGGTGTCCTACTTGAGGAGAGAGAAGAGGGATTTTCAACCTTTGGTTTTGCACAAAAAACTTTTTTTAATCTTCTTTTGGCATTCCTCGATGCTTATATAGGCTTATTGACACTTAGCATTATCCCAACTTTGAAAGGATCCTCTCTTTAAGAAGTTCTGATACTCTAAAACCCAATATGGTGATGTTCCAATGTCCTGATATCCTTTGTCCTCTGATACAAACTACTTTGATGTCCGATATTATCTGACCTCCGACATTCCGATCCCTAATGTTCTGGTATCCAAAACTTTGATATGCCAATGCACTAATACGTTGATCTATGATATAACCTGTTTCAGAGTTTCGATATTGGGTCTTGATGTGATCAGACCTTCAATATAACGATGTGCCGATATGTTGATCCCTGATATTCCGATGCACTGATTTGATGACCTCTGATATTCTGATGTGCCGATTTGATGACCTCCAACATTCTGATCTTTCATCCTCCTCAAGGCATCAATCCCCTTGACTTCTACAAAGAATATCTTTTGATCTAGGAGTCCATTTTTGGACTTCCACACATCATTGGAAAGCTCTTTAAGATAAATTTTTAATGAAAAGGGTTCGATGTAGACTTTAAGCCCATATTCCACCTAAGAAATTGATGCAAAATCTCTGCCATTGTTTTTCTCCTTGACTCTCTTTTCTATGCCTGAAATCATGAACTCCCATTCTCCAAAGTCATCAATTATGGCTTCTCAAGTAAGCCTGCTACTATGATGATTCGTGACATGAAGCTTGCGGCTCCCATGGGATTCCATCTAGGCCATTACTATAGTCACCATTTTATGACTTCTTCAGTAAGCCTGCTACTGTGATGATTTTCTACGAAGCACTTCAAGTAGTCATCATTTTCTGGTTTTTCCAAAAAGCATGCTACTATGATGTTTCTCTACATGAAACCTGCAACTATCATGGGATTCCATCCTGACCACCACTGCCAACATCTTCTATGACAAGTATCCATGCTAGTTTGGTTGACATCAATGCAAACACTCCTACCAATAGTTAGGCAATGCCAAATTCCCAACATAGCTCCCCAGAATGACTATTTACATCAATGCCAACACACTTGCAGTTATTTTCAGCAGGCCATTGGCCATCCAGACAATGCCAACTGTCGAACAATCTCCACATTTGGCATTGGTGGAAAAAATTCATCCTTATCTTCACATTGATGGCCAAACCTCATGCTGCTTCCACACATCTTCTCGCATGAGCCACCAATGGCTTTCTCTCTTCTGCACTAGCCATCACAGTTTCTTCACAAATTCTCTCCCCCTTTGACATCAATGACAAGGGGATAGAATTCTACCTTTTCCTCCTCATGCAATCATTGGATGTGAAGACCAAAGTCTAGCTGTTGAGATGTGCATTCTATTCTGTATAAATCTCTTCAAGGACTTATCACTGTTGTTGCTCCATAATATGGGCATGTGATATGCTCCCCCTGAACATATAATATCTCTGATTTGAATGCCTCCAGTAGTTGACATCTTATGGCTGCTAGCTGAGTACTCTCACCATTGATGCATGTTTTGTACCAATTAAAATGAATTGATACTAATTAAACTACTCATGGTATTGCCGCTATTGCTAATACCAATTAATGATGATGCATTTCGGCTCACACTTCACTGGTGTTGCTACTTTCGAGACTGTGCTCACTTCATTTGAGCATCTCCACTTCTCCCCTTGAGATTACTTCTATAATAGGGACCAGTACTTAACTACGACCAATTGAACCAAAAGAAATGATACAAATGGAAAAATGTTCCAAGAAAACTCTAATACTTTCTCTCAGAAAGAAATGTCCATTTGCACACAAGGGTATTCCACATGAGCCCAAACTATGAATTCCCATTAGCGATGCTAATTCAAAGACTAAAGGACATTTAAATCTTAAACCAATTGTGTTTCATAAACATAAGACTACTAGGCATAATCAAACTCACAACTTAAATGAAATAAGGGTATTTCACCCAAGATGCGAATCTTCCATTTGCTCAACAATCTTCCTTTCGAAAGCTGTCAATTGTTTCCTGCTACTGCTTATCAAAGAAGTTCCCCCTCAGCCAATGCTCTTTGATCTCTTACATCCACTTTCTTGCCTCCGCGTGGGGACTAATCATGTGGACTTGACTTGACTGCGAGCTTCCTATCATTACACTCTTCCACTGCAACCCATTTTCTTATTCCCGCAACATATGATATTGTTGTGTACTCTCCCTGAACTCATGTTGGCTACACTCCTCTACTTTTTAATGTTGATATATTCAAAATAAACCAATTTATTTTTGTAATGAGCAATACAACACAACCATGCCTCCATCAATCAAATTCATCTTTTCTTGTAATTTCCTACATCTGACTTATTTAGCCTAACTTAAGGTCATTCTCTCTCTTTACTAAAGATAAACAGAGAATCTACTCCCCCTGAGCAGATCATCCTCCTTCTTCTTCCAGAACTTCAATGTTGAGTCTCAACAGAGGCTTTACTTTCTAAATTCTTCTTTTCCCATGTTTGGGTTTTCTCTCAGCTGCACATGCTTAGAGGAAATTTCTCTTTCACCTCCTCTTTCTTCACCCAAACCCCCTTGCTACTCTTTCGCCTTATAGTTGGGTTTATTACAAGGGTAGGAGGATCATTCTTTTGATTTCTTCCTCCTCTTCTCATCTTTCCCTTTTGACACAGAGCACTAAAGACAAATTTGTATTTCGTAACTTCATTGTTTGTGCTTGACTTCAAATTTCATGTTGCTACATTCACATGCATACATTGAGAAGCATGCCATTTCTTATCATTTTTGTAGCTAGCTCTCTTGTGCTCGAGATTTCCATAGTTGTAGCATTCGACATGGCTTAAGGTCGGGGTAGAGGAGTTACTCTTTTTGACAATGCTTTTGTCAAAACTCCTATTGTGGAAAACATGTTTTCTCCTTGCCTTTTTTCATTCTTTGGCTGCTGCTACACAACACATTTTGTTTCCTTGCATCCCATCCAAATTATATGGGTTTATGTCCAAAATTATTGCAAGAAAAAAATACCCATAAAAAGGATTTTTGTGACAGAAGTTACCTTTTCTTTGAAGGCTCTGTCCTTGAGGAGGAAAGGACCTCTGCTAGATATTCATGTTCCTTTCATGACAACTTGCATTGCTGCATTGTACTCTTTCTTCCAGCTGCCTAGATCTATTTTGATGCAGTATTGTCTTCTGCTTCTTAGCCTTCTGTTGTTTCTTTTCCTTATCTTATTGTTTTTGTTGTTGTTGTCCAAAAAATATTTTCCTTTGTTGTTTTTGGAACCTCGAATTCCCTTTACATGGGAAGTTGATCCTTCAACCTTTGCCTTATTGGAGCTAGGTTTTTCCTTAAAACCCAAACTAACCTTGATGAGAAGGGATATTTTCTTTCCAAGCATGTCATCCAAGACTTTCTTTCTCTCCTCAAGCTTCTAATATTGCGACAACTCTTCTACATCATGTCTCAATGAGAATACCTCATTTTGTAGTCTCTCACAGTAAGATTCCTTCTCACTCAGTTGACTGTTTAACATCCCATTTAGTCTGCTAGCCTCTTCTTGTTGAGCATTTATTTCAACCATTGTTCTCAAGGTCATATATTTTCAATTAGTCCTCTTGCTTGAATTTATCCTCTGATAGGTCCTTGATCTCCTTTAAAGTCGAGATCAACCTCTTTTTAAAAAATATCCTTTCATCTAGATCCTTTTCTTCACTATCATAGGTGTTGGCTGAGTTACCACACAGATCTAAAGCCATCTTTGTGTCCATGGGGTCTTCCATGGGTCAAAGGGTTATCCCTTCCTCATCATTACCTAGAGTATTCTCATTTTCTCCTATGGATGATCAACACATTGAGAATCTCTCTTCTTCATTACAATTACTACATGAATAACTTTCTCTATCTTCAAGTGATACACATGTACATCAAGATAATGAAGGATCTATCTCTTTGCATTTATCACACAACAATAGCTTACCTTCTGAGCAGAATAATCTCCCTTCTAATACTTCTTCATCATCTACCTAAGTGTGATGAGAAACAACTTCTGCACGTTCTGACCCATTGTTAGAGAAAAGAGGTTCTTCGTCCTTATCTTGAGCCACATGGATCTCTCCTACATACAAACATTGCAGTCTATCCAATGCTACCTTTTCTGACTCACAATGCCTCACTTTATCACCATCCAGCTTAGATAGCCCTTTCATGATAATCTTCTGGGTTTCTTCATTCTTCTCATTCTTTTGTCCTTTCAATACGGAGAGCCACATATCAACATCTAAGGCCATTAAATAGGCTACCATTCTAACCTTCTAGAGCTCATAGTTTGATCCATTTAAAAATGGAACTCCTTCTGATGTTAGCTAGATTTGGTTAGCCATTGTTTCTCTTTGATCTACCTTACAACGATTAAGCTATTCCTGAAGGAACATGGCCTTGATACCAATTGTTGGAAACAATGTTAATACTAATAGGAGGGTGAATCAAAATTAAGGCTAATTTTAAAACTCTTTATGCTAGCTAAAATTTCCTTATTCAAACTTGGCAACCATCCATATAATCAACAACAACATATAATATAGCAGCAATATGAATCAACATACAATCACACACCATGTGCATCATAAACATGAGAAACAAGGTTTTACATGGAAACCCTTTCGGGAAAAAAACACTAAAGCTTTTTGTTGTTATTGATATAAAATACGAGCACCTACTCTATTACATCAATCTATTTTGTGAGCCACCACTCGTAGGAAGAACCAACTCCCTTTGATTGTTTTCTAGCACCCACTAGGAGGAAGCACCAACTCCCTCCTTTTGTAGATACATGCACAGTTTACCAGAAGCATCAAATTTATGGATTTGTTGCAAGCACCAACTTGTAGGAATCACCAACCCCCAAGCATTCTAAGCACCCACTAGAGATGGAAGCACCAACTTCATGTATGTAGGCTCCAATCCACACTCAAATAGGAACTAAATATTCTCTGTGATTGGAAGCTACTCTACCTAATCTCAGCTCTTTTCTCTGCTCACTCTGCTCACTTCATAGTAGCACTATGATCTTCTCAACAATAGTCACTCATCACAGTCCATGTAGCTATCTCTACACCTCTGCTTGCTCTGCTCACTCCACAACAACGCACTATTTCTCACAACACTCATTAGCTCAACCAGGTCACATAATCCTCTTTGTTCTCTTATCTTCAACTGCATACAGTTATCTCTCGGCCTACTTTCTCTGCACAGGCACCTTCAACCGTTCTCACACAATAATGCAACTTTCGGGGTCTCTTACCTCTGGATAGACACTCTTGGCCTTTTTTTTGCAGAACTAGATTTCTCATCCTTGCAAAATACTCACACATAGAGATTTTCCACTTCGCTAATTTGCAATAATGATTCTTCCCCCATTTGTTCATCTGAGCTCCATGGTTTTGATCCTCTTCTACCCATTAATCGATGTTTCCATTCATGTCTTGTATTCACACTCCCAAAGTGTACTTGAGTATGGATTTTCAATTTTGCTGTTGTGTCTGACGTGGTCTTTACTAATGCATTAAACAAGAGAATGGCCACTTTACTATCTGCTCCATCTTGAGAATTAATTCTTAGTCCACTTGCACAGTCCAACTAGGCACAATCCTCTCTGTGAACAACTCTCCTATCACTAAGGCACTCCACACTTAATCATGGTTTCGCATAGCTTGACTGTGATTCAGGATGGATTCTTTGTGGACCATTATCCTCATTGCATTATCTTAGAGTTTTCTGTAGATCCATCTGACTCCATGAACTAACTTTGCCGATATGCATTTTTTCTCTAGTAGCCGACCTATTCATCGACCTAAATCACTGAGACATGCATCGAAGCACATAGATGACCTGTCTCACCTCAAGGCATACCCAACACTCTTTTCTAAAGATCATGGTCCTTGCTACCTTGACCCAACAATATTTGACAGTTGCCATTAATCCAAAGACCAACTCCTCTTCTTCTGCATTAAATCTTGCAGTTGTCGACCCATGCACCTTTAAATCTCTATACTATCCTTTTAGAGAAATTCCACATGGTTACTCCACAATGGTGTAATGTTCTGATACTCCTTAGTTCTAGTATCTTTAGCTCCTGGAGCATTTACTGTCTCATATGAATGGGCCCATGACCATCTTCTAGATGCCATATCAGAGCCCCCTTTGTATTGTAACTTCTACGAAGTTCCAATTTCATCTTGGCTCCTTCTGCTTAGCCCTCACAACATTTCTTATCATAGGACTGAGAGTTGTGACCTATTGCTTATTCTTAAGGTGTTATACCTTCAAACTCCCGTCGGGGGTCCATTATCCCTCTGTAAACTACTTTGCACCCTTGGTTCTTTGAACTCTCACGTACATGTGCCAACCCAATAACGGAAGCTCCCTTTGTCATAACTTTTCCAAACTCTAACTACTCTAGAGTTCTAATATCTTAATCCTCCAGTTGTTGAGCCTCTAATGTGACATCATCACTTCCATGTGGCAATTCCTTAGAGATGACACCAGTCACCCATTTCTAGCCCATTAGACTACCCAATATGGTTAAATATGCCTACCATGTGTCCTACCATACTGCGGTGTCATGCTGATGCCAATTTCCACTGTAGCTTATCAGAGCCAATCATATGCTACCATGTGTCCTTTTAGAGGAGAGAGAAGAGGGACCATAAACTTTTGGTTTTGCACCAAAATCCTTTGCTAATATTCTTTTGGCATTCCTTGGCACTTATACAAGATTATTGACACTTAATGTTGGCTTATGGGGGCCTGACCCAAGTTCAGAAATGTTTAGCCGAAAAAATCCCGAAACTACGGCCCTTTCGGAAATAGTCTGACAGCACAGACTGAGGTCTCACTAGAGGTAGTATATGAGGGTGCTAGAACCAGGTTTCTGCGCCCTAGGGATGTCTTGATGAGGTCTGGAAGTTAGTGAATCGATCCTATGCATAGCGCAACTCCCGCGCAATCATTTAATTAGAGTATATACCTTCACGTTTTTTGGAATACGAGTGCAAGTGCAATTTATCTTTACTATGTTTTAATATTATTATAGATCTTAAATTACTTAAGATAGCTTGATGCTTTCAATTACAAACATACGCGAAATGATAAACCATATATAGATGCATAAACTAGAATATAGAACAGATACACAATATTCCCAAACCAACTTATCTTTATTAATGCCTTTATCCAATTACAATCCACTTCCTGCCCTGCACACACAACTGCAGGGGTTCTGGCACTTAGCTATGGACTCTAACCAGGCCTCCATGCACACAGCTGCGGAGCCTCTATCTCCTATTACAACCTCAACTTGGACTTACAGACTTAGAGCAACTACAACCCACACACTATAGATCTTCTAAATGCTTTTTCCCCCAAAAACTATCTTCTACACCTAGAGCCTTGATTTATTTATACATTCTCATGGTTCACGGACCATGGGTAGGTTGACTCACTTTCTAGATTAATTTACAATATTTTAGGGCGGACTACCCTTAGACTTGACCCATTAAAATTCATGTTTTGCGCACTTTGTGGAGCTTTTATAATACGAATACCCAAAAATGTGGGCTTTAAGCCCCAAAACCATTACGTGGGGGCTCTGCTACCCAACACTTAACATTATCACAAATTTTAAAGGATCCTCTCTTTAAGAAGTTCTGATACTCTAAAACTCGATATGTCGATGTTTCGATGTGTCGATCTTCATGGTTGTGATATCCTTCTTCCTCCAATACAACCTGCTTTGATGTTTGATATGCTTTGACCTCCGACATTTTGATCCCTGATGTTTTGGTATCCAAATCTTCGATATGGAAATCTGCTAATATGCTGACCTCTGATATAGCCTACTCTAGAGTTTAGATATCGAGTCTCGATGTAATCAGATCTTCGATATACCGATGCGTCGATATGTTGACCCCCAATATTCCGATGCATTGATTTGATGACCTTCAGTATTCTAATGCATCGATCTAATGACCTCCGACATTCCGATCAATCATCCTCCTCAAGGCGTCAAGTCCCTTGACTTTGACATACCATATATTTTGATCCAGGAGTATATTTTTGGACTTCCACACAACGTTGGAAAACTCTTTTAGAGCAATTTTCAATGAAAAGGGTTTGATGTAGACTTTAATCCCATTTCCCCCTATAAAATTGCTACAAAATATATGCGACTATTTTTCTCCTTGACTCTCTTTCCTATGCCTGAAATCCTGAACTCCCATTCACCAAAGTCATCATTTTTGGCTTCTCCAGTAAGCCTGCTACTATAATGACTCTCAACATGAAGCCTATAGCTCCCATGGGATTCCATCTGGGCCATTACTATAGTCATCATATTTACTATGATTAGTTTTTACAAAGCACTTCAAGTAGTCATCACTTTATGGTTTTTACAATAAGCTTGATACTATGATGATTCTTTAGATGAAGCATGCAACTATCATGGGATTCCATCCTGACCATTACTGCCAACACATGCTATGACAAGTATCCATGATAGTCTGGTTGACATCAATGCCAACACTTATACCAACATTTAGGTAATGCCAACTTCCCAACACATCTGCTGAGCATGACTGTTGACAGCACTGCCAACACACTTCTTGATATCTTCACTAGGACACTAGCCATCTAGATATATGGGATTATATTGTCTTGAATCTCCATGGAAAAGAAAATTAGTTCATGATATGCAAAGCACTGACAAAATTTTTTGAGAATAGTAGCGACCACAGGAATATGGCACTTAAGGATAAACTTTGAAGTACCAAGATTCAGAAGAATGACACTATACCACACTATCTGAGCATGTTCATACAATGTCATGATGAACTAGGTTGGGTTGGTGTTACTTTCCCTAAAGATGACTTGGTAAGCCTAGCCCTTATTGGCCTTCCCAAGAGTTGGCATATCTATCAAGTTTTGGTGAACGAGAGGGAGAAACTACCAAATTGGGAGTGATAATGGTCTGAATTTGGTACAAGAGGAAATAAGGTGAGATACCAAATATGGGACTTCATCCAAGGGAGAGGATAAAGAAAAAATTGCATTGGATGGAAAGGAAAACAAGGGAAAAGGGAAGAAATCTGAATCCAAACCAGAATTCAGTAAAGGGGGAAAGAAGAAAGATTTGTCAAAAATTAAATGCTTCCATTGTCATGAATTTTGGCACTATGCCACAAAGTGTCCACACAAGAAGGCAAGTAAGAAGACCTCTAGAGGAGTAGTAGGTGAAGCTTTGGCTTCACAGTTTGAGCTTGAATTTAACCTCATTTCCTGCATGGCTAGCATAGTGATGGGGAGTGTGTGGCACTTGGACTCAGGTGCATCGTTCCACACGATAGGGGGTAGAGACTTTTTCAGTGACCTAGAAGAAAAATATTTGCATATGCACATCGAGATGGGGGATGAAGGAAGGTATAGGACAACCAATATTGGTACAATCACCTTTCATAGGGAGTTGGGCTCCCTGCTCAGGCTTAAGGATGTCATGTTCTTTCTAGGCCTAAAGAAAAATCTTGTCTTTGTTGCAGGTTTAGAATACCATGGTTATGATGTGATCTTCAGAAAAGGAAAGGCATCCCTGAGACACATAGCCATGGGAGAGGAGAAGAAAATTGGGTTTCGTGTGAAGAACCAGTACAAGATAGATGTGGAAAATTATGATGCATTGAGCACAAAGGTGGAGAAGGTGCAAAGCCGCAGTGCCGGTGAACTTTGGCATAAAAGACTTTGCCATTTGCATCATGACACTTTGAATTTCATGTAATAGATAAAAAAAGTCCTCCCGAAAGGAGCACTTGAGGAGCAGGATGTATGAAAAGGATGTACCTTGGGGAAGTATGCAAAATCCAGATTCCATTATCATGACAACAAAGCACATGTAGTCTTGTAAAGTATCCACTCTGATGTATGTGTACCTTTCTCGATAGCCTCCAATGCTAAGCACACATATTTTGTCATTCTTAATGATGAATTCTCACATAAATGTTGGATCTTCTTCATGTAGAAGATAGATGAGACATTCTCCAAGTTCGTAGAATTCAAGGTACTAGTTGAGAAAGAAACGAGCAAGAAGGTGAAGGCTCTTAGGAGTGATAATGGACATGAGTATGTGTCAAATGAATTTAAAAATTTTTGTGCAAAAGAAGGCATTTAACGAGAGTTGACAACACCCCAAAACCCATAGTATAATGGGGTGGTTGAAAGAAAGAACTGTAGCATTATGGGAGAAGCGATGACAATGTTGCATGATCAAGGCCTACCTATGAATTTGTGGTTGAGGCATGCAACATAGTAGTCTATCTGCAGAGCTAAATCCTTGATCAAATTATTGGCATGATTACACCAAAGGAGCATTTATCGAGGATAAATTTATATGTGTCTCACTTCAGGATTTTTTAAGCCTCAGTTTAGTGCAATGTCTCAAAAGAATCAAGGAAGAAGCTAGAGCTGGCAACAGAATTGGGGGTATTTATGGGTTACACAAAAACTCCCCACAACTATTCTGTGTAATTTCCATCCTTCGAAATGATAATTGGGTGAAGGGATGTAAAATTTGACGAAGATAAATCCATGTAATGCTCTCTTGGGAGGGAGCTTGAGATCCCAACAAAAGAGGAGATTTTAGCTCCAATGGAGGAACCTCAAGAAGTTGTGGAGTGACGAAAAATTGAGGAGTGGAGAGTGGAGACAAGCACTCAAACAAAACCATATAGAGAAGGTAGGAAAAGGACTAGGGATGCTGAGAGACTTGTGCAAGATGTGAGGCAGAATGTGGGTACTCCTTCAAATCAGCGTAGAAAAAGAAGGTCACCTAATTGGTACATTGGCTACATGACTTTAATGAATAAGGTTGTAGATATTGAGCTACCCTCTTTCGAGGAAACAATAGAGAAACTTGTATGGGTTGATGCAATGGGGGAGGAATACAAATCCATTGTAAAGAACAATGTTTGGGAAGTGATCCCAAGACCAATAGATAAATCAGCTGTGGGTTTGAGATGGATATTCAAGGTAAAGCATGCAGCATATGGAAGAATATAAAATTACAAGGCCATATTTGTGGCCAAGGGGTACTTGAAGTTGAGGGGATTGACTATGGGGAGACCTTTTATCTTGTAGCAAGGTACTCATCCATTAGATCAATTATTGATCTGAATTCATGGATGGGGTGGAAGATCCACTAGAAGGATGTAAAAACAACATTACTCAAGGGAGTTATTGAGGAGGAGATGTATATCGAGCAACTATAAGGCTTCGATACTTTTGATTGAGAGTCTCATGTGTGCAGACTTAAGCGAGAATTGTACAGTCTCAAACTAGCACCCTGTGCTTCAAACATTAGGATTGATAGTTATCTCACTGGTTTGGGCTTCACCAAAAGCGAAGCATATGCAAACCTATATCATATCTTTGTAGAAATTAAATTGTTGATTATTGTCTTATATGTTGATGATTTGATTTTAACTCATGATGAGAAGTTGATCAAATGTGGCAAGGAGAACCTTGCAAGAGAGTTTGAAATGAATGATATTGGTCTCATGAACTACTTCCTTAGATTGGAACTATGGAAATATGATTGGCAGATGTATGTCTCTCGGGGAAAGTATGCCAATGAGATACTTTAGAGGTTCTGCATCGACAATTGAAAACCCATGGAGACACCTCTAGCGACCAACTGGAGGAAAAAGGATGCCACTTCAGGTGAGGATGTGGATTCTATTGTTAACCGACAATTGGTGGGTTCACTAATGTATCTTGTTAACACACGACTAGATATGTGCTATGCAGTCAACTAGTTGTGCCAAGCTATGGTTAGGCCAGCCAAATTATTTTGGAGGGTAGTTAAGCATGTTCTACGGTACCTCAGAAGCACTACCCGATTTGGACTATGGTACAAATGGATAGAGGGAGTGAATCTATGTGGCTTCATAGATGCAAATTTGGCAAGGATTCCATCAGACCAAAATAGTACATCAGGTGGAATTTTCAGTGTTGGGTCTACAACGGTTTCTTGGTATAGTAAGAACTAAAGATTTGTGTCACTCAACTCCGTAAAATATGAATACATGGTTGTCAATCAAGCAACATGTGAGACGACCTGGATGAGAAAGATACTTTCCAAATTGTTTGGTCAGATGATGGATCCAACTGTGATCTACCGTGATAATCAAAGTTGCATCAAGCTCTATGAAAATCTTGTTTTTCATGATTGATTCAATTATATAGATATCTGGTATCACCATTTATGAGAATGTGTGTAGAGGCGGATAATGTTGTTGTAGTACATTTTGATAGAGGAACAAGATGCTAATATTTTGACAAAGGCCATGTCAAGAGGTAAGTTCAAGTTCCACCGTTGCATGTTAGGAGTGGTTGATAACCCCTTTCTTGCTAACAGGGCATGTTGAAAAATGCATCAAGAAATTCTCAATTTGATTTTGGCTTGATTAAATTGAGAAAATTCGAATTTCCACATCAGCAGAAAACTTGGATGATATTAACTTGTGTGACATGGCTTGTGTCACCCAATTTACTCAGTAAATTCGAGTTGGAGGAGTTAGAGTTCAGTTATGCTTGTGTGATTACTAATTTGTAGCAATCAAGTTCAATTATCTAAGGTTGCTTTTAGTTAAACTAGTTCCATCTTTTGGAGGAACTAGTGGAAGGTTAGTTGTGCAGTGGGACTTCAATCAAACTCAGTGATCATCCAATCAACTGATAAATTAGCCCAAAATAGCTAGTGCATGTAGAGAATTCAAGTTACCTAGTTGAGTTGGAGATTCCAAGGCACTGTAACATTAGTTGTAGACTAGTCTTGAGTGTACAAGTGTTGCATGGAGTTAGATGATAAACCAAAGGAATTGCGCAATTCAATGAGATGAATTTCCTAAATAATAGGGGCTAATTCCTCAAGGAACAACAAAAGGAGATAAGAGTTGAAGTCAAAGAAAAAATTAAAGTCTATGCCAGAGGCCTCTAGTGAGTAGAGAGATAGGTTGTGGACTTGCAAGGTGGGCTCAGTTGAGCAAAGAAACTGTAATACATCTCTATTCATTTGATTAATGCAAGCAAACAATGGTGGTTTTAGGGGATTTCTTTCCCCGGATAAAAATATGTGTTGCATGTATGTTATTTTTTCTTGTATGTCTGATATTTTTGTTCTAAATTGTGAAATAATGTCCGTAGACCAGTAGAGTAGGTTTCTGTCTTGTGATTTTGATTAAAATTTCAAAAGTAGTTGCAAATATATAGCGTAATTTCTACAATGTTAATACTTGTTGTTAACTGGCTGTTGATTATTGAATGTTGCGGTAATACCAATAGCCGATTTGGCATTGTCTACCAATGAGTTGAGGAAATGGCTTGTTGAATATGTTGAAACTACCAACATTATTTATAACATAACATAACCACTCATTACACTGTGGACCACCAGTCGGTATTTTTACAACTGCCACAATTGATAACACTTGTTGTTAACTGGCTGTTGATTGTTGAATGTTGCGGTAATACCAATAGCCAATTTGGCACTGTCCACCACGAGTTGAGGAAATGGCTTGTTTAATATGTTGAAACTGCCAGCATTATTTATAACATAACATAACCACTCGTTACACTGTGGACCACTAGTTGGTATTGTTACAACTGCCACGATTGAAACCATTGTTTAATAGTTGTCGATTTTTGTCAAACCATAGAATATTTTGGTTGGTTCTTATACAATCCACCATTTAAAAAAAAATTCTTGCCAAATTTTGGTTGGCCGATCCAGCCTCACTTGTCCGCCAATGGGATTCAATGTGGAACCATCTAGTTGGGCCACATAACCCCCACATTTTGGGCCACTTAGCACTCTAAGTTTGGTGGGGTGCCACCAGATTTGGCAATTTCACTAAATGTAGCAGTGTCGCTACATTTATCTGACAGTCCACTAAATTTAGTCGAACTCCACCAAATTTGGCCAGACTTCCAAAGTTGTCAAAGTTTCCAAATTTTTCTAGTTGTCTGCTAAATCTTGTCCTTTAGTCAACTTTGCCAGAAATTTGACTGGAAATAACTTTCACATAGGATTCAGATTGAGGTGCCATATACACCGTTGGAAATCTTGGGACAAGCTCTTCGATCTAACATTAGTTTTGTTAATTTGTGAAGAATTTGATTTTTGAGCGATTAGGTATCCACCTAGATCAATGCATGCATGTGAGGTTTTCTTTTTGGGGAGGGTGTTCCACACCCTCCAATAATCCCAACCACCAACGCTCTTGAAGGGAGATCATGTGGATAGCCTCATTCAAACTGTATTGAAAGACAAGGGTATGGACACTCTCATGTATATTCATTGATCATGACCATCCTCGTGCACACACATTATTAATCTCAATCCCTGCCCCGCCCCACCAACCATCCAAGTGAGGGTGTGCACACCCACATCCACCATGGCCATTCATACCCACAAACATTTTTATGTGAAAACACTCACATGCATGCTCTGACCCTTTACCCTCACCTAACCTTCACTTCTCATCTTCACATAATGCCATAACCATTGTACACATTCTCAGTGCACCTACCCTTGGGAAAGGCGATATTGTTCCCGAGACTCATGGACACCTTCACCATTCCCAAGGTTATGTGAGGTGAGGTTATGGATGTGTATATTGGGGATGAGAGATGGTGTGTTGTGGCTATATGAGTGTGTGCATTTGTGTACACATACACATGCATATGTGCACAACCTTAACCCCCTCTTTGAACACAAAATTCTGTATCATCTCTTCCAAACCCTATTAAGGATGGGGAAATGCACATACATACATATCCACACCCCCAATGATCAATCCTCTCTTGAATTTCTATGTATGAAGGGTGGGTGGTGATCCTCCCTCTCATATGGAGGTATGTGTGAAGGGTATGTGGTAATCACCACCCATCCTCTTGGGGGAGAAGATACACTACAAATTATGGGAAAATAAGATATGCATGTGTGTATGTGCACATGTGTACATCCTCACCCAACACTACCCACCCTCTTGGGTTTAAGAATGTGCAGAAATGGAAGTGTAGGTGAGAATATCAATGTGTGCACAAAGATTCATACACATGAAAATACTCAACCCCCAACACCCACCTCAATATGAATTTGTATGCAAAGGTGAATAGACATACATATCTTCAAGGTTCACCCCACTTCCCATCCTCATAAGGGTGAGGATATGCACAAATGATGGGGTGTGAGTATATGCATTCTTTCACAAGGACAAGGGTGCACACATGTTCATATCCTCACCACCTACCCTTTGTGAATATCCTAAATTGCCGATAGGGTACACTTGTGCATATCCTCAACCCTTGGGAGGGTAGGGGGTGAGAATTGCATGAATGTGCACCAAGAAATAGTACCCCCTTTCTAAGAGGTTGAATATATGATGCATAAATGAGGGAATTATAACCAACTTGCTTCACCAACGTCGATCTTATGTAGAAGTATGTTTTTAATCTCTCTCTCAAACTTGTGTAAACAACATTGTTTGCAAAAAGGGAACTATTACTTTGTTTTTATTTCTTAGTACAAGGATCTTTATTCTTCTAATGGGTACAAGTATTTTTCTCCATGTAACTTCCACTTTATATGATTCCCTAACTTATTCTCTATGTAAATTGTACACAAGTAGCTAGATAATTGTGCTACAAAAAAATAATTTTTAGTTGCAAGTATGTTTCTCTTTTTACCAAATAACTCAACATTGGAGTGGCCCACTCTTACTTCTAAATTTGGAAACAATGCACACAAGTTCAAAACACATTACTTTTTTGTCAGGGAAGGCAATGTTTGCATAAGTTCCATCACTTAGGCTAATTTGGGGCATTTCTTTATCTTCTAAAAGTGTACCAAAATCAACTACATAGTTTGGACTCTCATATAAACAATATAATTCAAGGGCTATGCATAGGACAGTGGATTTGTTGATGGTTGAATTTAAAAACCACCTCAAACTTTTTCTACATCATCAATAATTGTAGAAAGATCACTTGGCCTATTACTAAATTATATGCCCTATAGACTCCATTTTAGAGCTTGTAAAAATGGCCATGTAGCAGGCACAATGATTTCCTTGCATAGTGATGTTTGTCATGTCAACTCAAACCCTAATACCTATAATCCGTGTTAACATCTATCAACTCAATTCTAGTGAAACCAAAATGGCCTTCTATATCATAGATTATTGGATACCAAAAACCATTCCAATTCTTTCAATTTTAAGTACAGTTCCCCATATGTACAAAAAACACAATCATACTTATTTCCTCGATGTAGATATGTATCTATATTTTCCTTGATGGAAATATTTGTGGTCTGTGGTGAGTGAGCTCTCTAGCTATACATAGGTCACCATTGAGAAATATGATATTTCCAACAAGATCTACTTGTAGAAAAAACTTAACAGTGAATTGGCCAATAAAGGGTCAAGTCAACTAGAGTAAGATGAATCAACTAGGCTTTTATTTAAGTTCACTTTCAAATGAAGGAATTGAATCGGATATGAGATAATTTATATTCTAATTCTTTTTAGTTCTCATGTGTTTCAAATTCCCATAAAGACAATTAAAATTCCCAACTACTAGTTGTAATGAAAAACAACTAAATCCTTGGTGCTTACAAGTTGTGTGTGACTCATACAACCCTGCGGGTGAGAGTAAGTGTCCCAAGGAGGTTCAATTCACCCTAGGTAATGGGAATCAACTCAGTGGTGTATTGGTTTTTCTCAAACAATGAGGACTCAACCTACCAAATGTGCTTGGACTTAGGGAGTAGTGGCATATGGCTTTGTGGAAGAGGAATATTCTCAAGTAATTGAAATTATAACCTAAGAAAGTGAAATTCCAACCTAGAAAAGTTAAATTGACAAAAGCTAGTGGTCATTCAACCCAAGAAGTCTAAATTCAACTCAAGGAAGGAAGATATAGTATAGGGCTGTGAGAAAATTTTGTCAATAATCATTAATACCGAGATTAGTAATTTCCTACACATTTAAAACAACTCCATAATAAACGCCAATTACTTCCCATTTTTGAAATGGATGTACATAAGTGATTAAAGAGTTATTGGGTTGGTTTAATAGATATGGGGAGCGAATCAATGGAAAAAACACATGCATAAGAGTTCCCCATTTCTAAATAACATACAAGTAGCCATTAAACTACAAAAAAACTCCATTTCATCAGAAAGATAGAGGAAAACACACAACAATGAATAAATTCATCCATAACAACTTATAGTTTACCTTGGAAACCAAAATGGGATAACTAGACTTAAATGGGGGCTTCGTCAACAATTTTTGGGTATAAGGACTTGAACCTTTCTTCATTCTAGTCTCCTTGGCCAAAAATACCCATTGAGATCGAAAGTGAAAGAGGGAATTCCAAGAGATGGGGGATATGCAGGATACCAATAACAATCACACTTCATTTCCCATTCCTCAAACTTATATCATTTTTCTTATAATTTAAATTATTATTTTCCTCTCACATTTGTCTCATTCACTTTTATAATTGCATTGTTTCACATAGTTTTCTAAAATTGAGTAATTGTTGAATTAATATTGTTGGTATATGTTGAGAATTCAATAGGGCAACAAATTAGAGTTTGATTTCTCTTACTTGATAATTTCTTGTGAATGTGTGTTGGATTCTTATTAATTTTATTATGTTCTCTTCATCAAACAATTATCAAAACATAAACCATGAAGATCACAAAAAGATAATGAACACAAGATATAGGCTCCAAGTCAGGGCATAACCCCACAAGGGGAAAACACAACCAATCTTATCTACTTATAGAATCAGATCAAAGTGAAAAATTGAAGACCCAAGACCAAGACCAAGACCTACCACAAGACCCAAGTAATCCCTCCTTCAATCCTTTCTCAATCAAGTTAAATCCAACCAATTCAACAATGGTCAAAGCTCTTCAAATAAAAATATCATACCTGTCACTCCACAGAGTTTCCCCAACACCTTTGTAGAAAACAAAATCCGGCCTTCTAATTCATAGATTTTCCCTAGTACTTTTCACGTGTGAATAGAGACAAACAAAAGTTTGATTTTCTACCATCTTGACCTTCTCTCTCTCTCTCTCTCTCTCTCTCTCTCTCTCCTTTGACTTTTTTCTCTTCTTCCTTAAGTTTTTGATTGTCTTCTTTCCCTTTCTCGCACAAAATTCAGATTTTCTAATGTGTATCCAACTGAAGTTGAACTGCTCTCTATATATACACATCAAAGAGGTTGAATTGTCCTTTCCATTTCCAACTTGTCTATGTAGGGTCAACATGGTATTGTGGGTGACAAAATGACTCTTTTGACTCAAATAAAATTCTTTTTTTTTCTTTCTTTCAAAATTCAAAATGGGACTTGACTCAAGTACAATAGATTGACTCATGACAAATTTTATTTTGACTCAACAAACCCTAGAAGCATGAAGAAAATGCTTGACTAATGAAATAATAATAATAATTTGTTTTTCTTCTTTTCATTTTACATGAAATATTTAATGACACAAGTACAATGATAATTATGAAGATTGGACCTAGTTACATTTTGCAACACTCCCTCTTAACTAGGGAGGTATTCATAATTACACACCAGGATACAAGATACTCTCAAATTGAATATTCTCATAAGAAGAGTTCGGATTTATAAGCATCATCAAGCATTGCCATTATCATAACCAACATTGTCAATTGCAAAATAGCAAAGCCTTGACTAACAAGCTCTAACTCTCCACTATATTAGAGCACAATTATGGGAGGCATACATTTGGACACCACCACCACCACCTCTCAAGGCACATACCGCATTCGAATTTTCATTAGGTATGCCCTTACAGGACTATTCTTATCTTTGATTCCCAATCATCAAAGAATATCAGTCCTGTTCGAGTGCTCTTATATTGGATACATTTTCCTATCGTCAAAGAGTATCGTTCCTCGAGACTACTTCTTATCTTGGATTCCAAATCCTCGAGTATCAGTCCCAAATGCTTATCCAATCCTCAATTTTCCCTACTAGTGCCTTCACTAGAATTATGGTTGTTAGTCCTACTCTAGTGCATGAAACATGGAGAATATGGTGTCCCTCATCACTCTTTGTCAATCGGGGAGGAGACCCTTACTCCCTGTAAACTAGGGAGCCATAATCCAGAAGCCTCAACTTGTCTCTATCATCATCTACTTATTCTTCTGTGGAGATATATTTGAAGTTGCAGGGATCCTATATTGCATCACATCATATCAAGCTTCAAACTTATTGGATGTCAAACATTTTTATGGACCCAAACCATTTCAGAATCTATCTTCTTGACAAGGTTTTTACCGTTATCTTTTTAAGAAATCATATTACTTTCCACCAAGCATTAGTGGTGTCTCTGACATTAATATAACTTTTTAAACTAATCAATGTAGAGTTGATTATATCTCCCTCTTTACATCTAAGGAAATTTAACTTCTTCTTGATCAATATCAAATCCATCATATCATTAAGAGATCAACACACTATCTCATGACTTCTTGTATCAATTTGCTTCCTTTCCTACCTTTATAATGTGCATACTTCTATCATATATTATTTGTGGAAGTCATGCCATATCCAAAACATAATGATTTCTTTCCTTATCATTAGAGTTGCAAAATCAAGTGATGTTACTCCAAATTTTAAGTTGTAAGATTCTTCAAGTTATCAAACTTCCTCTGATGTTGACATTACTTTATTCCTTACATTCTTCAAGAGACCATATCAGATGTCGATCAATATCAGAATATGTTCTACCCATCGGTAATGCTACTAAATATCAAGCAACCATTTGGAATAGTCTTGACAAGACATATCATGCTCATAATATCAAGTATATTTCCGATCCATATTGATTCTGCTCATGTTTTCAACTCCCTATGAAGATATGAATCTTCCTTTTAATGAAGATCCCCTTTTCTAAATATATGCATATCACTACTTTTTATATTACCATCTAGTTGACTTCTTTTTGAAAAAAATTCTCATTTATCTTTCTTTGAAGATGATGTCTTGTGAATGATGATATTCCTTCCTTAATATGATAAATGTTCCATCTATGCCTTCATGCTACTTCTAGACTATCTTCATACTTTCAAACTTCTAGATTTCTTCAATGTTTCTTTGATGATATTCTTAGTGGAATATACTTCTTCCAAGTTACTATGATTCTTCCATACACTGAAGAAACTTTTATAATGTTGCATATTGATCTCGACTTTGATGATGGTTTTTTTACTGTGGTGGATTCTTGTAGTATTTTTTATTAAATGATTGATTTTAGATAAACATGATATAATTGTTGTTGTTGCATGATCTATGAATTTCTAGATAGTCCAACCTTATATCCTCTCTTTGCTTAAATGTTTAGACGACTACTTCCAACCTTTTGTTATGATGCAACTGGAAATGTAGACTCAAACTCTTTCAATGCTATATGATTCTTTTCATGATGCCATAATTTGCAAAATCCAATACTCTTCTACAAATGTAATTGCATGTGATACTTTAAATACCATATTCTAATAAAAGAGAAAACAAACTACTTGTAGACCTGGTAGTGGTAAAGTCCTTCAATAATAGAGATCCTTATGATCTTCAATATTTGGTTTATTTTCTTGTTCTTCATTTTCTTTTGCAATATGAGCTCTAGTTATTTCTTTCTTCTTCTTGTTTTGAGGATCCTTGGGACAATCCATTTTAATGTGTGCATATTCATTGCACCTAATGCATTGTACTTTGGACATGTATCAACATTCACATGGTTGATTGTTGTTGTTTTTTATTTTCAACGAGGTTCAAATCTTCCAAATTTTCCAAACTTCTTCTTTGATGTAGTAGCAAAAGCTTGAGACTTTTCATTGTTGGGTTCTATTCCATCCTTGGATTTCAATATTGATTCTTCTAGAATATATAAATCCCATAGCTCATCAAAATGTGGATTCCCTTTTCTAGAATAAATTTTGGTTGCAAAAATACTCCAATATGAAGGTAGAGCATTGAGTACACAAGTAGTTAATTTAGAATCAGATATGAATTCTACAAGCCCTTGAATTTGATCCTTCAAGTTTGAGATTTTTAAAAGGTATGAGGCCAAGTCTTAATATTTTTAGAACCTTGTTTTGTAAATTTGATTTCTCAAAGATATTTTATGACCTGTAGTTTTGACAACATATATTTACCAAATTTTCATAGATTTCTTTAGTGTGCCCAAATCTACAAGAGAGGGGATAACATGATCTTTGATGGACTCATTGAGAATTCTTTGAGACCTAACTTATCCTTTATTGTACTTTTCCAATTATTGAGCCTTGTCGTAATTGCTTAGTTATGAAACTTTGCCTAGAATGAGATCCATGACCTCATTTTCTATGAGGGCCAAATCAATTCTCTTCTTCCAACCTTGGAAGTTCAATGTCCCATCAAGTTTGTTTCCTTCCTTAAAAAAATATGCCATTTGTTTTGAGGATTGAGATATGGAGTGTAATAAATTACTTACTAGTCAAAGGAGAGAAGTGTTTTATGATGATGCCCTCAAGTATCTTGATGCTTGCAAGAATTTTTGATGATTCCAAGACTCTTGAAATATGTCCTTGAATGAAGACTTCTAGGATGGATGGTACAATAGTATCTTCAAGATGCTTTATTGATGATACTTCTAAGAATGTAGATGATGTTTCGAAGAATCTTGATGCTTCTAAATATATTCAATGATGTTCTTGAGAGATTTATTCTATAGATAGGTATTCAAGCTACTATGGTAACTCCTTTAATGATGAATGACAAGTGGAAAAAAGCTTCCAATGATAGGAGAGAGATAACTATTGAAAATTGGCAACAAGAAATTGCTAAAAATAAAAGTGCTAAAAATAGCAGTTTGGGCATCAGTGCTGGATTGGGCAACAAGGAATGAAAAATGGAAGTGCTAAAAATAGAAGTTTTATTTTTAGCAGTGCAGTGTGGATTCCTATTTTTAGGCAGTCCCTAGTCTAAAATAGGAAGTAAAATTCGAATTTGGTCTTACCAGCAGTTTGGAATATTAATTAATTAATTCTCCATGAGTTAATTAGTTAAGGAAAAGTAAACTTGAAGTCTTTGTGAGAACATGCAATTATTTCTCCATTGATTGGGGAATGTGTCCTTGATTTGCTCGATTGATTGAGGAATTAATGATGAGTTCTATATTGAGAGGATCATTTGACTTAGTTTAACTTAGTCAAGTCCAGTTAGATTAATTTAATAGTTTGTTTAAATTAATGAGAGTTCAGTTAGTTAATGCTTGCATGCATGTAACTACTGTATTTCAGATAAATGAATATTCTCTCATCAATAACTCATGCATGTTAGTTTTGAGAAATACCCAGTTGAGATCAGAGGAGGGACAATGTACTATCAGTTGGATGGTTTTTTTTTTCTATAAAGGAAAATCATCCAAGCAGAAGGAATAAGGTTTCTTGAGGATTGTGTAGTTTTACAGGGTATGAGATCAGTGTGAGAGATCAATGTTACACTTGGTAAGAGGAGGATCACCCAATAAAATTTGCGCAAGGAAATAGGAGGCTTGGAGAGAAAAGGAGAAGGCTTAGGAGAAGTATTGATTGCTTGTGAGCATCCAAGAGGATTGCACTAAGAGTTTGCTAGACGTGAGGGCTAAGGCTTTGTGTAATCCTAATGTATTTCCACCTTCATCTATGAGGATTGTACTGAGCGCTAGCTCGTTGTGTGAGAGCTAAGGCTTTGTATAAATCCTATGTATGATAATATAAAGAGTGGGGTTTTAGGCTGAGGCTTTCCCCAGGTTATATATTCTGTGTTATGGTTGATTACTTCTTATTCTCAGTTATATCTATTCATGCTTGATGTTGCTCATGTTCAATTAAGATTTTGCAAAGTTTATGGTGGATTTAGATCTAGTATTATGCTTTAGTACACTGCATATATCAATTTTATTTGCAGGTGAAGTTTCTACACGATATCAGTGAGCTAGCTGATTTGTAGGGAAAATTCTACATGGTATCAGAGCACAGGTGATCAAAGCAAAGAACAATATACTAGAGGAGATTTCGAAGTTTTGAGTTTTGGGTTGCGATTTTTCAAAGAAAATCTGAAAATTTTTGTACAAAATTTTTAGAAACAAATAGCAGATCTGGATTCCTTGTGGAAAAATACCCAAAAAAAAAATAAAAGAATTGGGTGAATCAGAGTTCGGATGAGGGAGATATCATTGATTTAAAATCAACTCTTTTTCCAGAAAATTTCATGACAACAGGAAAGTGAAAACAAATTGGTGTGCTAGCCAAGAACCTGTATGCACTTGAGGTACAAGATGCATGCAAAGCCTTAATTAGCAAGGCAAAGGTTAGATGCTCGGTGGTTGAGAGGGGGAGTAAATTACCTCTCAACATGCAGTGCCAGAAGAAGTCTCAGATGATTGTGGAGGAGCCACGATTGGTGCAGCAGTTTCAGGAGGTTGTGGAGCAGCCACAACAAGAGAAGCTGAGAGGAGATTGATTAGAGACATCTACTCATGCAAAGACCTCCAATAGGGGAAAAATTTGAGCCAGGTGGGCAGAGGGATCACATGAAACCATACCAACAGGTAGGAGGTGGGGCGATGTGGAGTGATCATCCCAAGGAGGAGGGGCAGGATCCTTGAGGTACCCAACCTCTTTGATTCGAATTTGCTACAGGAGCCTCGATGAGGAGTAGTAGGACTGATTAATTGGGTAGAGATAGATGCAGATGGAGCCGCAAAGAGAGCTACAGTGCAGGAATCCCAGGACAGCGCAGAGCGTGCAAGCTGCAACAATGCGAGAGGCACAAGTGTGTTGCATAGTGTAGTGTAGCATAGAGAATGGTGCAATGGTACGAGATGCATGGAGATGTTGCAGTAGCACAGAGGTCAGAGAGGGAGCATGTGTTAGCAGTAGGTAGAGCTTCATCATCAGAGTATGTTTCTAGCCCAACAAAGAGGTCAGTTGGGAGTTTTTTTGTTCTGAGAGTTGCTGGAGCAACCACACTTGGTAGAAGTGTTGCATGCAAAACATTCCGAAGGTACAAGATCGAGTTCGAGAGAAAGCCTTTCTTGTTGAGAGGGAGTGTTGAAAATTGGCAACAAGAAATTGGTAAAAATAGAAGTGCTAAAAATAGCACTACTAAAAATAGAAATTTGGGTATTAGTGCTAGATTGGGCAATAGGGAATGAAAAATGGAAGTGTTAAAAATAGAACTTCTATTTTTAGCAGTGCAGTGTGGATTCCTATTTTTAGGCAGTCCTTAGTCTAAAATAGGAAGTAAAATTCGAATTTGGTCTTACCAGCAGTTTGGAATATTAATTAATTAATTCTCCATGCGTTAATTAGTTAAGGAAAAGCAAACTTGAAGTCTTTGTGAGAACATGCAATTATTTCTCCATTGATTGGGGAATGTGTCCTTGATTTGCTCTACTGATTGAGGAATTAAGGATGAGTTCTATATTGAGAGGATCAATTGACTTAGTTTAACTTAGTCAAGTACAATTAGATTAATTTAACAGTTTGTTTAAATTAATGAGAGTTCAGTTAGTTAATGCTTGCATGCATATAACTATTGTATTTTAGATAACTGAATATTCTCTCATAAATAACTCATGCATGTCTATTTTGAGAAAGACCCAGTTGAGATCAGAGGAGGGATAATGTACTATCAGTTGGATGGTTTTTTTTTCTATAAAGGAAACTCATCCAAGTAGAAGGAATAAGGTTCCTTGAGGATTGTGCAGTTTTACAGGGTGTGAGATTAGTGTTACACTTGGTAACAGGAGGATCACCCAAGAAAAACTACGCAAGGAAATAGGAGGCTTGGAGGCCAGAGGAGAAGGCTTAGGAGAAGTCTTTATTGCCTATGAGCATCCAGGAGGATTGAATTGAGAGCTGGCTAGCTATGAGAGCTAAAGCTTTGTGTAATCCTGATGTATTTCCACCTTCATCTGCGAGGATTTTATTAAGAGCTAGCTAGCTGTGTGAGAGCTAAGGCTTTGTATAAATCCTATGTATGATAAAACAGAGAGTGGGGTTTTAGGTTGAGGCTTTCCCCAGGTTATATCTTTTGTGTTACAGTTGATTACTTCTCATTCTCAGTTATATCTATTCATGCTTGATGTTGCTCATGTTCAATTAAGCTTCCACAAAGTTTATGATAGATGTAGATCTAGTATTATGCTTTAGTACATTGCATATATCAGTTTGATCTACAGGTGAAATTTCTACATGATATCAGTGAGCTAGCTAATTTGTAGAGAAAATTCTACAATAACTACTATCTTAATGTTCTTCATAGGTGAGTGATGATTCCTTTTTGCAAATGATGTCCTCCAAGTAGCTAATGTAAGTGTCTTCAAATAAGCTAACAATAGTGATCTTCAAACTGCCTTCTCCTCACATTAGCTTTGATACCATGTTGAGAAATCAATAAGGAAACCAATTAGGGTTGATTTCTCTTACTTGATAAGTACTTGTGAATATGTGTTGATTTCATCAAGCAATTATCAAAACATAAACCATCAATATCACAAAGAGACAATGAATGCAAGACACAACCACAAAGCTAAGGTAAAAACCCACAAGTGGAAAACCCAACCAATCTTATCTTCTTATAGAATAAGATCAAAGTGGGAAATCTAAGACCCAAAACCAATACCAAGACCTCCCACGAGACCCAATTCATCCCTCCAATACTTCCTAAATTAAGTCAATCCAACCAATTCAATGATGGTCAAAGCTCTTCAAATCAAAATTTCAAACTTGCAATTTCACATAGTTTCCCCAACACCTTCGCAAAGTTGCCCCAACATCTTCAAATAAACAAAATTTCAACCTTGTAATTTGTAAATTTTTCCCAGTACTTTGCATGTGTAAACAAAGACAAACAACATTTTTATTTTCTTCCTTCCTGACGTTCTCCCTCTCTCCTTTGACTTTTTTCTCTTCTTCTTTAGGTTTTCACTTTTCATATTTCTCTTTATTGCATAGAAGTAGAAGTCGCCAATGTGTGTCAAAATGAGGTCAAACTTCTATCGATATATACACATCTAGGAGGTCAAATTGTCCCTTCTAGATCTGACTTGTCTAGGAAGGGCCGACTTGGTCTTGTGGGAGACAAAATGAATCTTTTGAATCAAATAAAATTATTCTTCTTATTTATTTCAAAAGTCCAAATGTGATTTGACTCAATTATAATTGATTGACTCATGAAAACTTTTATTTTGACTCAATAAACACTAGAAGCATGAAGAAAATTATTGATTAATGAAATGATGATGATAATAATAATAATAATAATAATAATATTTTTTCTTGTTTTGATTTTAGATGAAATATACAATGATACTTATGAAGACCAAACCTAGTTACCATTTGCAACAATATCAAGTATTACAATGGCTCATTAGTTTTGATTTGTTTCATATCACGCCTTCCCATTGAGAGGCTTATTGGTTTCCAAAATATGAAGAAAACAAATATGGATTGGTGTGTGTTTGGAGTGCTTCATTGGAATGTGGCTTTGAATCTAACTCTTAGCTATAGCTCTTGTTTTGGCTTTGGATCTAGCTCTAGTTCTGGCTCATGACTTTGGTTCTAACTATGGCCTTTTATTTAGTTATCAATTTTTCTTGTAAGGTATAAGTCTACTCACTAACTCTCAACTTTGAGCAATCATCATATCTAAAATTTATAGTCAACACTCCTTCCCATCTCCCTCAAACTTGGAGATGGTCCATATTGGAAATCAATGAAGCCAAGTTGAATGTTTGTCTGTGTTTAGTGTAACCCTAATATTCTGCCATAATTTAACAATTTCATAATGTAAGTGTGGTCTACATTCTACTACTAGGATGATTTGCTTCCCAATATGGAAACAACTCTTCAATACCTACACCAACTTGCAAGCACATCATGGAGTTCTTAAGAAATCATCCAACATCATTAACCTTAATACACCAATTAGATGTAAATATTATGGATGGAGTTATTTATATGCAATATTAGAAACAAGAACTAAATTGCGGCTATTCTCAACATCAAATTGTTTTCCATCTTATTGGTGGCATTGACTTCTTATATTTCTATACCTCCTTTGGTAGTTTCTACTCGTATTGGAGACGCAAGAAACTCTTCATATTATGCATTTTTCACTATCCACACTCTTCTCCTAGCCGTGTGGTTTCTAGGGTAAAGCTTTAGATGAAGTTTCCAACACCTTCATTCCTAATCACCACTCAGATTGAAATGGTGGAAAATTTCTGAGCAGTTTTGTATGGAATGCTCATGATAGTCCTCCTCTCCATATTCCTTTGAGTTTTTTATTAGAGTGGAAAAATTTGATTACCATTATTTCTTTGGAAATGTTCAAGAATATGGCATATGATTTGATTCTCCTAATAAGATTCATCAAGATGGCCTTTCTTCTTGTAAAATGAGCAAGCCTCTAAATACCGAAAACTCATATTGTAGTAGCCTTTCCTCTTGGAGTAGTTAAGAAATAAGGATTTCATGTTTGATGCATATCTCTTGGTATTCTTCTTCTTTTCCTAGCTATTTGGTTTTCCACCTCTTCTGAGTGATGATGTAGGTTGTATAGCAGACATGTCCAACCATTTTTCCATTAGGATGGAGGGGAACCATAAGTTTCTCCAATTTCCCATTAGTTCCACAATAATTACATAATTAACATGATTATGAAATCTTAATACACTCTGATAAATTATACAATCAAAATATGTATATAATTGACATGCAAACTCATGTAATTCACATGTAAACAATATATAGTTATACGAACATATAAATTATTCAAATTCACATAATTTTAAATAGTAAATTGCATAGATACAACACCAATAGTGATACATAAACCATACATATGAGGGAAATTCCTCTCAACCATAGGCTCTTCCAATTCTTTTAATAGCAAATGTTGCATGCTTCCTACAACAAGGGTTAGTCGAAAGTCTATCCTGGTGGTTGTAGCTAGGAAAGCAGGCAAATGGACTAATTTTAAACATTGGAGCTTTGTCTTTTATTGAATTAATCATAGACATAGATTAGAAATTATTTTATAAGACCAAATAGAAATAGAATCAACAAAATAGTCTATAAATTTAACCAATAGAAAGATTTATTAGATATAATTCACCTCAGATTTGGCTAGAGAATTTGTTGATGATGAATAATTCTCGTGAAACTCTTTTGAATCTCACAAGGATAGATGAGAGAGGTGGGAATGTGATCCTAGGATAATAGCATTAATAATATACAACTAGATTGGGACTTTGATCTCTTTCTATTGAAATCATTTTTAATTTTTTAATTTTCACATATATTAAAGAAAAATAAATCAAGATTCTAAGAATAGTAAAAATGAAATTGTATATTCATAAGTGAATGAATAGACCCACAATAACTTTAAGGAAAAAAATGGCCAAGTTTGAAGGAAATCAACAAATTTTATTATTAAAATCCAATCAAAGTGTCAATTGAAATCTATCTTTACAAACCCATGTAACGGCGAGGATCACAAGAATACTTTCGATACCAAGATGTTAAGAAATCAAACAATGTCAATCAGGTGTATGAAGAAAGTAATAACCAAAGTATTTGTTGTACCACTTCAAGTAATCACTAAATCTAATTAAATTCTACAAGAAACCATATTAATCAAAATTGAAATAACTCAAATTATTGGAATATAATGAACACAAAATTAAATAAAAACAATCAACCTTGAAGGAAAAAAAATCAGAAAAAACCAAACTATCTATCTTCGCTACCTTTCAAGTTGTGTCCTACTATGAGGAAGACAAAATTAGTCTTGGAAAATTTAGCGTTAGGTAAACTTGACTTGGAGAAAGAGTGAAAATTGACCTGGTTAATAGTATTGTTTTTGGGCCCATGGTTTTTTGGTTTCTCATGGTTTTGTGCCTCTGGATTTCATGTAATAAATTCTTTAAAATTCTGAGAGGAACTCTATCATAAGGGGCTAGGAGATGCGAGGAATGAAGGATAACATGGTCAAATTGGCTTAATTTTTTCCAAGGGACTAATGGAATTTCTTTAGTTGGGTTTTTCCCTAGATTTAGTTTTTTCCCAGGGTAAACACCATGTGCATTGTGTTAATGCTTATGTTTTCTGTTTTTTTTCTACCACGGAATTTGAGATTTTCCTCTCAATGAATTTAATATCTCTCTGACCTTTTTTTAACATTTTTTAAATGAGAATTTTTAGCTTTAGGGGTATGCCTCTATTTCTGATAGTTTATTTGGCTAGGTGGATTGAGAGATCGACATATAGTTTGTTGTAGGAGCCATGGAAATATTGTTTTTAGCTAGAATTTATGGAGATCGTAGGCAAGTCAAGCTTTAGCCTCCCAAGGCTAAGCATTTGGAGACAACATTTTATTGCAAATGCACTAGAAAGGGAATTTGCATATCTGTTGGATTAAAATATCAAAACCATGGTAAAATGCTAACCAACAAACAATTTTAGGTCTCCCAAGACCCTAGTTTCCCAATGCAATGATGATCATATGGGAGATTGTGTTACCAAGCTGGAAAACAATAGGAACCATTCATTACATGAAATTAGCACAAGTTCAAGGCCCCAAGATTCCAATGATTTTGAAGGGTAGACATGTTGTAAAGCTAGGGAGAAATGGGAAGATAAGTTAGTGCACCACTCAAAATTGGTCTTAGCTGGATGCATTGAATGTATCTATTCCACCCATTAGTCGAATCATAGATTTACAAATAGGGAACAATGGACTGAATGGTATTCTTTATGCCCATGGGGAATGAGCAGAGTAAATATAAGGAACTATGTTGAGGAAACCCAAAATACCATTGCCACAACCAACCTAGACAAAAACAAAGCAATGGGGTAAGGTGGAGGCAGTGGTAGAAAAGGAGAATATTAGTCGTGGAGCATACATATGGTTAAATTTCTTTTTGAAATCCCCATGATATTACTTTGTGAAGGGAAAGATGGAAGAGGCAACATACATCATGAGATTGATTATGACTAAGAATAATAAAATGTTGTTGATGAGAGTTTCATTGGCCTTAGATGGGGACGAGCGCGTTGTCACAGATCTTGATGAACCATATTGAAGTGTCATGGACATATTCAAGTATGCACACAAGGATGATTATATTCCATTGGATGATCTTAGGGATTAAGTATAGAAGATGGTAGAAAATATCTTAGGCATAATAATGTTAGAAGCAACCAATTTGTTTACCCTAACCATGCAACTCTAGAATTGACTGACAATGGACGGTGATGGGTTGTAAATTCCAGAGTAAAGTGGTATCTCTTATCCTTACAAAGATTGAGCAGGTTAGGAGGAGAGGTTATAATTATTACCACCCTTAACAAATTAATGGCTCAAGCAAGTTTTCTTTGGAAATTTTGGTGGTAAGGCCGTTGCAAGATAAGGGGATTCATGGTGAGAGTTAGAGCAAACTATGAACAAGGGTTTTGGTAGGTAGAGGAAATCATTGTGATAAAGTGCTAGGCATGTGGCAAGTTGAGAGGATGGTGGTGTAATTTCCAAGAGAACAACAATAAAAATTATTATAATGGGGGGGGTAAGAACAAAAGTAAGTGGGGATGACTTGCTTGGCTAGTTTGGCTGGATTTTGTCAAGGGAAACCCCAAGTCAAGGTTTAAAGGGGGATTGGTAGGTAAGCTTTACTAGGGGAAAGAGTCAAAGTTGACTAGGCTAATAATAGTCATTTGGGGATCATGGTTTTATGATTTCACATGGTTTTATGTGCATGGATTGCATCTAATGGAGCGCTTGAAAGACTATGATGAATTCTCTTGTAAGGGGCTAGGGAATGTGATTGGTGAAGGCTCACTTGGCCATTTTGGGCAGGTTTTAGTGAAGGGACTAACAAAATTCTGTTAATCAGGTTTTTCCTCAGAGTTAGGGTTTTCCTATGGTAAACATTGTGTACATTGTGTTAATGTTTATGCTTTGTGTTTTTATCCTATTAGTAAATTTGTCTTTTCTCTCTCAGTGAATTTAATATCAATTTCATATTTTTTAACATTTAGAAGGGATAAATAGAAGAATATAAATAATGTTTCAAGTTGTACCATGCCTTTACAAATAATTCTCTCTCTTTCATTCATAATCCTAGTTTGAGTGGTAATTAGTTTGCTTAGTTAACTGAGTCAAGTCCAGTTATACTTGAGTTAAACAATTTGTTTAAATTAATGTGAGTTCAGTTAGTTAATGCTTGCATGCATGTAACTACTGCACTTCAGATAACTGAATATTCTCTCATAAATAACTCATGCATGTCAGTTTAGAGAAAGACCCAGTTGAGATCAGAGGAGGGACAGTGTACTATCAATTGGATGGATTTTTCCTATAAAGGAAAATCATCCAAGTAGAAGGATTAAGGTTCCTTGAGGATTGTGTAGTTTTACAGGGTGTGAGAGATCAGTCTTACACTTAGTAACAGGAGGATCACTCAGGAAAACCTGTGCAAGGAAATAGGAGGCTTGGAGAGTAGAGGAGCAGCCTTAGGAGAAGTCTTGATTGCCTGTGAGCATCCAGGAGGATTACACTGAGAGCTGGCTAGCTGTGAGAGCTAAGGCTTTGTGTAATCCTGATGTATTTCTGCCTTCATCTGTGAGGGTTGTACTGAGAGGTGGCTAGCTATGTGAGAGCTAAGGCTTTGTATAAATCCTATGTATGATAATACAGAGAGTGGGGTTTTAGGCTGAGGCTTTCCCTGGGTAAATTCTTTTGTGTTATGTGTGATTGATTTCTCCATATCAATTATATGTGTTCTTATTGATGTTACTTATGTTCGATCAAGCTTCCACTAAGTTGGTTGTAGAAGTAGATCAAGTATTTTGCTTTAGATTATTGCATTATCAGGTGATCTATAGGTGGGAATTTCTAAATGGTATCAGAGCAAAGGTGATCAAAGGAGGGAACAGTATATTGAGAGGAGATTTCAAAGTTTTGAGTTTTGGGCCGAGATTTTGCAGAGAAGATCTGAAAATTTATGTACAAAATTTTTAGAAACAAATAGCAGATTTGTATTCCTTGCGCAAAAAAACCTAGATTCAAAAAAAAAAATTGATTGAATCGAAGTTTGGATGAGGGAGATATCATTGATTTAAAATTAGCTATTTTTCCATAAAATTTCATGACGGCAGGAAAGTGGAAACAAATTGGTGTGCTAGCCAAGAACCTGTATGCACTTGAGGTACAAGATGCATGCAAAGCTTTGAGGAGCTAGGAAAAAGTTAAATACTTGGCGGTTGAGAGGGAGAGTAAATTACCTCTCAACATGTAGTGCCAGAAGAAGTCTCAGACGATTGTGGAGAAGCCATGATTAGTGTAACAACTTTAGGAGGTTGTGGAGCAACCACAATAGGGGAAGCTAAGAGGAGATCGAGTAGAGACATCTACTCATGTAGAGACCTCTAGTAGGGAGAAACTTTGAGCTAGGTGGGTAGAGAGATCACATGCAGCCATACCTCCAGGTGGGAGGTGGGGCGATGTGGAGTGATTGTCCTAAGGAGGAGGGGTAGGATCCTTGTGGTACCCAACCTCTTTGATTCAAATTTGCTACAGGAGCCTTGATGAGGAGTAGTAGGACTGACTGATTGGGTAGAGATAGATGCGGATGGAGCAGCAGAGAGAGCTACAGTGCAAGAGTTCCAAGACTATGTAGAGCTAGCAGGCTACAACAATATGAGAGGCACAGGAGTGTTGCACCAGTGTAGGATGGCACAAAGAGGTGTGAAACAGTGCAAAATGCATGGAGTGTTGCAGTAGCTCAGAGGTTAGAGAGGGAGCAATTGTCAGTAGCAAGTAGAGCTTCGGCATTAGAGTATGCTTCTAGCCCAACAAAGAGTTCAGTTGAGAGTTTTTTCCTGTTCCGAGAGTTGCTGGAGCAACCACACTTGGTAGAAGTGTTGCGTGCAAAACATTCCAGAGGTACGGGATTGGGTTCGAGTTGAATGCCTTTCTTGTTGAGAGGGAGTGTTGAAAAATGGAAACAAAAAATGCTAAAAATAGAAGTGCTAAAAATAGTAGTTTGGGTACCAGTGTTGGATTGAGCAACAAGGAATGAAAAATAGAAGTGCTGAAAATAACATTCTATTTTTAGCAGTTCAGGATGGATTCGTATTTTAGTCAGTCCCTGGACTAAAAATAGGAAGTAAAATATGAATTTTATATTAACAACAATTTGAAAATTAATAATTAATTCATCTTGAGTTAATTAGTTAAGGAAAATTAAACTTGAAGTCTATGTGAGGACATGCAACAATTTATCTATTAATTGAGGAATTTATCCATTAGTTAAAGAGATAAGGATGAGTTCTAATTTGAGTAGTAATTAGTTGGCTCAGTTAGTTGAGTCAAGTCTAGTTATATTTGATTTAAACAATTTGTTTAAATTAATGTGAGTTCAGATAGTTAATGCTGGCATGCATGTAACTGCTGCAATTTAGATAACTGAATATCCTCTCATAAATAACCCATGCATGTCAGTTCAGAGAAAGACCCAGTTGAGATTAGATGAGGGAAAATGTACTATTAGTTGGATGGATTTTTCCTATAAAGGAAAATCATCCAAGCAGAAGGATTAAGGTTCCTTGAGGATTGTGCAGTTTTACAGGGTGTGAGATCAGTGTGAGAGATCAGTGTTACACTTCGTAATAGGAGGATCACCAAGGAAAAACTGCATAAGGAAATAGGAGGCTTGGAGGGTAGAGGAGAATGCTTAGGGGAAGTCTTGATTTCCTGTGAGCAACCAGGAGGATTGTGCTAAGAGCTTGCTAGCTGTGAGAGCTAAGGCTTTGTGTAATCCTAATGTATTTCTACCTTCATGTATGAGGATTGTCTAAGAGCTGGCTAGCTGTGTGAGAGCTAAGGCTTTGTATAAATCCTATGTATGATAATATAGAGAGTGGGGTTTTAGGCTAAGGCTTTCCTTGGGTAAATTCTTTTGTTTTATGTGTGATTGATTTCTCCATATCAGTTATATGTGTTCTTATTGATGTTGCTCAAGTTCGATTAAGCTTCTGCTAAATTTGTTGTAGAAGTAGATCAAGTATTTCACTTTAGTATATTGCATTATTAGGTGATCTATAGGTGGGAATTTCTACATGGTATCAAAGCAAAGGTGATTAAAGGAGAGAACAATATACTGAGAGGAGATTCCAAAGTTTTGAGTTTTGGGACGAGAGTTTTGTTGGCATTATGTTTCTGGTATGGTTATATGTTACAGATGTTGTACTTGATGGCAACACCCATGGCATGGCTCTCAATATGATGAGAATTAAGAAGTACACAAGAGAAAAGTTCACGGAATTTTATGCAGAGAAAAGTTTATAAAAGTTTATTTCATGTGGATAAAAGTTCACGGAATTTTATGCAGAGAAAAGTTTATTTCATGTGGGAAAACCTACCTTTGGTCCATGGTAGTTAGTCCTTGGAATTTGAACCTATGGTTTTTGGACCATGGCATCTCGACAGACGTGTTGATCCCTAGTATTGAGTTGATGGTATTGGTTTGTTATGGTTTTGGCCCGTTGTATTGGTCCATGATTTGAGGAAGAGCTTGCCTATATAAAGCAAAGGAGATCATTTGGCTTATGTATGCTTTTGGGTTGAATATCTTAAGATCTGAAATATTGGGTTATTGTTTCAAAAGCTCGATCTATATGAAAGTGAAGTGGAAAGCGAATTTGTGAAGGCGCCGCAGGAGATGCCACAGGAGGCGCCACAGGAGACGCCGCAGGAGGCGCCGCGGGAGATGCCGCAGGAGGTGTCGCAGGAGGCACCGCAGGAGACACCGCATGAGGCGCCGCAGGAGACGCCGCAGGAGGTGCCGTAGGAGACGCCGCAAGAAGCGCCACTGGAGACGCCGCAGGAGGCGCCACAGGAGACGCCACAGAAGGTGTTCTGGGTTTAGTTTTCTGTTATTGTGGATCTGGTTATCTGGGTGACTTACTGGTACTTGATGATCATTTGATATTTAT